>VCRD01005029.1:7696-28341 GCA_006783055.1 Trinorchestia longiramus
AACGTTTGATTGTGAAAATACTTTCTGGCTAACGCTCTTAATATTAATATTATTATTATAATGTGCACTAAATATGCACGTTTTATTTGTAAAGAGTTCGTAAAAATTACTCGAATTTTAGTTTTATTTTTATTACTAAAAATAAGGTTATTTTAGTATTTGTTATTTTATAAGCTTTAAAGGGGGTAGCAGGTCATGCTACAAGTTTTAGAAAATTAAATCACACAGGCAATTCCTAAGAATAACCATGAGTCTTAAAAATACTTAAGGATAAATGCTCACCAGGAAATTCTATATAACACGTTACATGTTTAAGTTTGCAAGTGAGGTTCTCGAGCTGGGGAAGACTCACTTCATCAACACGTGTGAAAATGTCGCCGCAAAGTTAAGCTTTAGTTAGGGAATAGTCAAAGACTATTGTTACTTAATATAAAATTATTACAATAATGTGCATTTAATATACATGTTTTAATTGTAAGGAGTTGGTAAAAATTACTTAGAGTTTAATCTTATTTTTAGTTCTAAAAATGAAGGTTATTTTAGTGATGGTAAATTCATGACATTTAAGGGGGTACGTACATCATGCTACGAGTTACTGGTTCTTCATCTATCAAACAAACAAACAACTTTATTTTCAATCAAGTACACAGTACATAGACATTAGTACATTTTTTCAAATTCTTAAGGTTAACATTCTTAGAGTAAGGATGATGGTGAGCTCCGTGCGACGATCCTGGGATGTGGGCTTACCGATAAGTGCGAGCTCACAGCGCGAAACGAGAAACAGACCGTATTCATGACCGGGTTTCGAACCCGCGGTCTTTCTGCCCGAAGCAGAGACCTGATACCTAACACAGGCCACAGACCACTCGACCACGGTGGCTGGGTTCGCTCAATGGCTCATTCGTTCCACCAATGTCTTCCCAAAAGGCTACAACTGCTTTCACCATTTGTCTCCGATCACTCACTTTGCATCCATCAATTACTAATTCATTAATTTGTACTTCATTATCTCTGTTATTGCCTTGTATGAAATTATGCCCTTTTTTAATTCTATCTGAACCCCTGTTTCTGAGATTTTCAAGATATTTTCAACTTACGCTAGAAATCTAGAATTACGGAACACTAGCACAAGTCCGACTAGTTGCGTGATGTATACCCTATACCGTACAGAGAAAGTGGAAACTTTGACAAGATCCTAAGAACCTTTTACAGAGAAACTGAAATTGTGACAAGAATCTGAGCTGCAATGCAGTTGCTGGAGTCCAGGCTGGTGGGCTGAGTGTCACTACACTTGCCAGAAGCCTATTTGGAGCCTTTTTGGAGGGCTCCAGTTCTACCAACCAACCTATACCGTACAGATACCGTAACAGATGGCTGATACCAAGTCTAAGTCTACTTGGTAGATATCTACCCTTCACCGTTACAAAGACCCCAGCCAAGCGCTGGCCCTCAAATCTAAGTCTAAGTGGTGACATAGAGCCACATGGACTGAAAAACTGTATGTTCTTGGTTCCTAACGTGGTTGTAGACAAGATTATTTCAAGGCCCTGTGAGTGAATCATGCGTTGTGAGAAGAAAGAAAGCTGAGTGGACCTTGGATAATAAGTGAATGAATATTAGATAAAAGTGAATGAACATTAGATACGAAGATGAATGAAATCTGTGATGAATGGTAGTGACTGGTTTTAAGCTGGATCTTGCAGTGATGCCCTCACTTGGCTGGTTCATTTGCATGGAATGACCCAGGGTGGCCCCAAAGGAATTACTTTAGACGACCCTGGCTCACATGAGAAAAACTCTGGGATGCCATCCTGTTGTAGGTGTGTGTATTAAAGGAAATTGAAGACTGTTACAAAGGCCCCAGCCAAACGCTGGCCCTCAAATCTAAGTCTAAGTCTAAAAGGACTAGTTTTGAAGCCCCAAATAAACAACATAGTAGAAGAAGAAGAAGTAATGTCATTAGAGCCCTGGCCCAGTTTTTGTCTACTATGGGAGGGTTGGAAGATTTCCAGAGAAAAAAATTCAGGCAGAGATTTGCACTTGTATGAACAAATACTGATCCAAGTTTGGTAAATGTTTCCAGAGAAACCTAAACTCAATACAAGAATCTGAGCTGTAGTACATTAGGTTGATTCCAGGCTGGTGGGCTGAGTGTCACAACACTTACCAGAAGCTTATTTTGAGCTTTTTTTCAGAAAGCTCCAGTTCTACTAACCATTTTATGATATTGTTGCTGAAGAATTAATTGCTAGTAAATGTGGCATCAGGCATAGAACTTTAGTAGCAATCCAAGAATGGGGCAAACAGCTAGTTTATTGCCTTATTCTATTATAATTCATCAATGCTTTGGGCTATTTCATGCTTATACAGATCATGTTAATTGATTTTGAAAAATAGGACAACGATTATTATTTTAGCAATTTTGAAACAATAAAATGAACAATGCAAAAAATAGTAGTTTCTCTTTTCAAAATGATCCTCATCAGTATAGGAAGAATAAGAAACAAATAGAATGTTATTTCATTAGTCCTGGAATTCAGTAAAGTTCAGGTGTTTTCTCCTGTATTTATCCCAATTTCTATTTTCTCTAAATTATAGAATTCTTGCTCTCAGTGCTCACTTATTTTGAACATTATTTTCTTAACAGATATAGAGGCATCAGATCAGTAGGTAACCTAATGCTTAGCTAGTGACTACATTTAGGTTCATTTAGTGAGAAGGAACAGATGGCTGATACTGAAAGCACAGCCACATCAATTGGAGATCAGACTGAAGATCTTGTCTCTCCTACACGAGATGCTTTGGTTGATGGGATCATGGGAATGTTGAAGCCATGTTTGGATCAACTTGATGATCGTGTGCATCAAACGAGGTTTGTGCTCTCTTGTGTCACTGTTAAAAATACTGTTGCTTCTATATTAAAACATAAAACTACTGTTAATATTAGGAAATTATGTATGTGTTCATAGTGTAGATTTAAACAAGATTTACAAGAAATGTTCAGCTCTGCAATTGTACTAAGCCTAATATCCATCATTTTGAAAAATGATGTAAGTTGGTTTGCAGAGCCAGTCAAAGTGATCTGCAGCTTCAACTGGAGGGCCTGCAGCAGCAGCTCACTGCTGTCCAGCACCAAACACAGTGTCCTCTTCACCTTGATCTTTATATTAAGAAATTGCAGCATGCTAAGAGACGAGTCGTCGTTGTGAATAACATTCTACAGACCACTCAAGTGAGTTGTTTCTGGGTCTCTCAGGATGTTCTTGAGTAGGAATATGTTCTTGTAGTTGTAATTGGCTCTGCTTCTGTTATTATTGATACAATTAGTTTAGAAATGAAAAATGTTGAGTCAATGCTAGGTATTTGTTAATCACAAGTGAGTTCATAAAATCAAGTTAAATTTAATTGTGGTATCTGAAAATTTACTGGCCTATAAGGATCTGTGAATGGTAGCATTAAAAATTAACTTGCTAAAATGTACAAGTTTTGTTATTAAAGTGGTTCACAGTGTTACAGCAAATTTTCTGAATAAGCTATTGGGCAATTTGAATTTGTATTGTACTGCAAGGCAAGATATGAAATTCCTTTAGCAAAGCAATTACAGAATCAAATTTCAAATATATATTTAATTTTCTTTGTGTGATGCTTTGTAGTTCATGAACTATGAGATCATCAAAATCCAATTTTTGGTGTTACTTAACTCAGAGCAGTATACATATCTAGTTCAATGATTAATTGTATAATGTTAAGGATATAGTTCACTGTAGATATAAGGATACTTTTCTAATGTGTGGAAACTATTCTACTCAGGGTATACAGGAAAATACTGTAGTTCAGAAATTGAAGCATCCATGTTGCTCAAATAAAGCAGTGCCTTATGACTGCAGGTCATCATTCTACTTTCCTTTGAAGGTTTTTGGATTGGGAGAAAATTATTTCACTTCTATATTTCAAGGTAATTTTGTCAATAAGTACTTTGTGTTTAAGTCATATGAAGTATTTGTATGATTATTAGTGTACTGTTAGGTAATTATTGTGGAACTTTTAGGGAATTTCTTTAGTAAACTTCACTTTTGTTATTTTAGATCAAAGAAGCATTGACAAGCAGCAATCTCACTAGTGTCTTGAATTCTGAGTAGTTCTACAAGTTGTTCACATTTAACATTGATTGAAGAATTCTGTTAATTAGGTGTATTTTAGTAGACTAAATATTCTCCCCATGACAGAGATTGGTTGATGGTCTGATGTACTTTAAATCAGTGTTTGTAGTTCATATAAATACTAAATGCCTCAAGTGAATAAGAGTTGCTCACAGTCATGGCTGAATTTTATTTACATAATTTTTCTCAATGAAGATCATATTTAAACTTAACTTCCATCACAAGCAGTTTCTTTGTAAGTTTGAAAAAAGTTGATTGACCAGCTATTAAATTGCATTGGTTAAATTTTGGAGCTTTATCCTTCAGTCTACTTCTGAGGATGAATGGTCCCCCTACTAGGTTTTCATCCAAACTCTTCATGATGAAATATATTTGTCCTCACAACTACTATACAATGGTTCAGTGATAAATCTTATGTAATTTCTATATGAATGTCCTATGCAGATATTTTTGCTTGATATTAACTTCTGACTTCTCCTTAGGACCGCCTAAACAAGTTGCACGGCCAGGTCACTAAGGAAACTGGGCGTCGCAGGACCCTACTGGACCCTTCTGTGTCTGCTGCAGCCCCCTCCTATGCTGCTGCTGCAGACACTGCAGCAAAGACTTGATCCTCCCATACAGTCATGATCTCACTGCCATCAAGAAAGTGACCTTGTGACTGCCCTCAGCAAACCTAGTCATTATCTTACTAATTGTTTCTTCTCTCTCATTGTAATTATTTTTCTCTTGTTTGAGTTTTTGAAGGATGTACACATTCACTGGAGAATTTTGTTGAAACTTTGAGAGCTCATTTCCAGAAATTTTTCTTCATCAGTTACTCACTCATGAACTAGTGCTTTCCACTGAATTTACTTGTTTGCTTTCAGACGTGTGAAATTTTTCCCCTTCATGTAAACTTTGCAACGAGAACGGCACCAATTACATTTTCTTATTGCAATTCATACGCGTTATAGCATTAAAAAGTAGCGCTAAATTTCATTTAGGACTTGTATAACCTATTCTATCGCTGACCTGTCACACACCATCTCTCACATCGGACGTTCAGGTCGCACATGCATCCCATTGAGGTGGAGTTCCTTCTCCTCTTATGTATTGCGTCTCATCTTCTGTCGTCTTCCCTGCCAAGTGTTGGTCACAATGCGTGCTTTTGGTGTGTCTTAATTGGGAACATTCAAGTACGAGCGAGGAACCTGAAATAGTGTGAAAGTTTTAATCATAAGTGCACTCTGGTTTTTGGGATGTCATGACCGTCTATGGAAGTAAATAATTTCTTTAGGTTTAGGAAAATTGCCATTTTTTATGCATTGTTCCGTGTGATTCAGTTATCGATTTTTTGCACGTAATACGTGAAGACTTTGGAATCATAATTAAATGATCTCGTAGTATCTATTATACATTTACATGAATTTTATGCTACTTCCAGGTTTGCTATTATCTAATGTCTTTGTTTAATATACTGAGCATTGCATGTCTTGGCACTTTCATTGGAATCTCAACGGTACAAGTAAATTTCAATTAAATTTACCTAGCATTTGCGACGCAATCACTCGACTTGTAATTTGTGAGGCACGAAGCTGGCCAAGTGTAACTCAGAAGATGACCACTCCAACAATACCGACTCCCAACATGAGCCATTTGACTGCGGCTGACTTCGAGAGCATATATGAGCCTGCTGAGGACAGCTTCTTGATGCTGGACGCGCTGGAAAGCGAGTTGCCTCTCCTTATTGCCCAGAAACCAGGCTTATGTGTGGAGGTGGGGCCAGGCTCTGGCGTCATCATAACCGGCCTGGCTACTGCACTGGGACCCCAGTGTGGCTACATGGCTGTTGACATCAACACGAGGGCGTGCGTTGTAACGCGCGACACTGCTGCCCTCAACAGCTGTGTGGTCGAGACTATCTGCTCCGACCTACTTGAAGGGACCTGCGACCGCCTGGCGGGCAAGGTAGGAAATGAAACTTCAAATTTTCTAGACTTGGGCTGTAACCCTATGATAAATGCGTTTGGTAGCCACAACATCGACAGAGTTGAATAAAAAGTTGTATAATCTAGCTTGAAGAATTATTGAAACTGTTGAAAAATTCGTTTCAGGTTGACGTGTTGATATTCAACCCTCCGTACGTGGTGACCCCGCCTGAAGAAGTGGGAGCTGGGGACCTGCAGCACACGTGGGCGGGGGGGCTGAAGGGGCGAGAGGTACTGGACCGACTCATGCCTGCTGTGCCGCAGGTCCTGTCCCCCCAGGGGCGCTTCTACCTCCTTGTCGAGCAAGAGAATGACCCAGACGACATCGAACGGAAATTTAAAGCTGCCGGACTTGCTGGCACGAAACTCATTGAGAGAAAAACTGGACCTGAGAAGCTCTCCGTTTGGGTGTTCAGTAAAGGGCAAGTGTTGTGCTAGCACTTGTGAAGTAACTTACTCTTGTATATATAATGTCTTTCAATCGTAAGCCAATCACACTTTAAGTATTCATTATATCGAGGACTATACATATGCGGTATTATGGGTGTTTGCTTTCATTTCTTTCTAAATGTTCGGAACAAATGGGCAGTGATAAATATGAATGCATTGCATGTAGTGTTGTACATCAGTGTCATGTGTTACCTAGTAATAATATTTCCACTCTGTGAGAGGATTGTTCCTTATCAGTCGTGTTGGTGACAGCAGCATTGCTGTATTTATAACCGGCCACTGGAAGTAACGTGTTCTTGCTCATGGCAATTTTCTTTACTTATTTCATCAATGTAGTCTTCTCGAACACCCAAATATCCACATACTTCAATAGATGAGGAAAATATTCAAATTTATTTACTGTTTTAAGGTTGCATCTATATGTTTTGTAATGTAGTGCTTTTGAAAGTTAATTTTCCTCGATGTTCCATAAAATAGGCAACGGAGACCATCTATTAAGTGCAACTAACCTTTGTAGACTGAAGAGCCGTCTCTTAGAGCCTGGCAGCTTGTAGCGAATAACTGACATAAAAGCGTAGCTTGCTCCTTAATGTTCGTTATTAAAATTGATGTTGAGCGTGCACCAAGTTTTCAACATGTCTGACTCTATTTTCAGTCCTGTTTTTCTAAAATAATTAGATTCCTCAGGCACGAGGTTTTTTAGGTGAGCCTCCTCCAAGAATAGTACTTGAAGAATTTTTCAACCATAAAGAGTCTGTGAATTGTGAGAATTCACTCGTTTAAGAAACAAATTCCAAAATCACGACCAGATTGAAATGTAGAAGGTCATTTACTCCTACGTCAATCTACCGATTGCAATTTAGTTGCTACTGTTCAGAAGTGACGCAAAGTATAAATTTATTTTGAAGGACTTGGTATACTCTATTAGTTTTTCAGTGACACTTATCTTCTCCCATTGTCAATTTACTTTACATGGCTGCTCGCCAAACTTGATTGATCATAGTTAGTTCGTTGACATGTCCACTTCTAACCCTCGTTTTCCCATAGCAATTCATAGCGAATCTTGCGGAAGCATAATTTTCCAGGTCAGCACTTATCTATTCAATTTGTTCCTCTTATTTCCAGTCCTGAGGGATTCAATCGCATGAGCCATCGCTAGAATTATCTTGGACCTTCCGTAGGAGCATTGTGTGTCGTCGTCCACTAGAGCAGGAGTGTTTGGTGAGTGTCGCAAAAATGCACTATTGATTTTTGTCCTCAATTATCCGCGTGTAGTTTGGTTTACGGTATCCATAAGGCGGGGTTATGAGAGAATACATGTTTTTAAACTGGCCCCTATTCTTGAGAATATACATTCGGATATCATTTGTAAAGTATGATTTGTTAACTCATTAGAGACGTCTTGGACATTTGTTTTGTAAACTAATTCCGCTGAACATTGATTACCCAAACGTTTTTGATTTGAAGAAAGCTTATAGCCTTACTACTTGGTTTGTTGTTCTCAACATACAAAGTAGCAATACCCATGTTTCTGAGTGCATTTATAGAGCTAGTATAAACTTTAATTTCAAACTAAACGAAATTGTCTTACTGGAAGTTATTGGGACCTTGCATCAATTAAAGTTACCTCTTATACTGTGTATGACTTGACGCACATGAGTTTAGGCGCACATTGTTTAAGGTGCTTATATACTGTTCTTCAGCGACATAATTTAAAATTCAATCTGGTGTACTTGCGCACACATGAGTTATGAAAGAACTGTTACTTTTAGGACAGTCTTCATTACTTGAAGCCGACGAGAAAAATATTCAAAATTACTCATTTGTGTTGCGATTGTACGCTCAAGTAATTATACATTCCTTGACTAATTCATTCATTCAATTTCACTTCGAGAATGAGGCGTCACTAGTTTCTATTGAATAAAATTTTCAACTCAACATCGTTTTACTTGTCCTAGCCGCAGGGGGTGCGAGCAGTAGCTGGTCAACACGAACTTAGACTACGCTAGGAGGGTGCTTTATGTCATCATTTTTCATTTGTCATCCGGCATCTCGTAGAAATAATTGGTAGTAGTCGACGCCATTACTTTTTTTCTCAGCTGTAGCATCCAGTAAACGTGTGGGGTGTTGACAACTGACACCACAGCCCGCCCTTTGTTGCCGTTCCATTACTTTAGAGTCGGCAGTGGTTTAGTAGAAATCAAATACGTTTTAACGTTTATCTTTGCTTGCAGTTTACTCATAGATGGATTTTTGTTCCCTTTTGCATTCATTATAGCTTTCAAAGTTATGGCTGAACTGTCAGTGGATATTTTTCACGACGTTATCCACTTCCATAACTTGCACACAATGGCTTCCGTACATTTAAATTAAATTACTCATATTACCTTCGCCGTGTTGACTCCAGTTTATCACAAGCTGCTGCTCTCACTAGGAGGTTTGCCTGTGACGCCCTCCCGGTTTCCCCAGTCAGTCTTTTTGTCTTATTTACGGCATGGAATTGTGCAAAGCACAAAAAGCAAGCTCAAAATTCGATAGCAGCAACATGCCGCCGAAGCACTCGATTCTAATATACGGTAGACAAGGAGATCCTCCTGTTTGAGGTGAGGTCTTCTCGCGATTATTTAAGATTTTAGAAGATTTTATCCATTTTGTAGCGTTCAGGAGCTTAGTTGCGCTCACTGTGTTTAGGTGAACAACACTTGCCATTTCCATTACTGGAATTTTGATACTCGTGCGTAAACTTTGTTACTTCATGTTGTGTTTCCTTCAGGATGGAGGGAGGTAACCTGGAGGAGATCGTCCTTTCGTGAACTGTTTTGTGGGAGTTATGATCAAGGTGCTTATCCCTGTTGGTGCTCGCACGGGAAATAAGCATTTTTTAAAATATTGCGAGCTGATCGCCTCCAAATATCCATCATATTATTTATGATAAATAATAAGTATTAATAAATATTGATTTATTATTCATTTGTCATTTTCTTATTTCACTTATGGCTTGTACTGCGAAGTACGGCAAGCATTAGCTCTCTATTGTGCTGCTTCATTTTTCTCTAGGGGGACAGGATGGTTTTTCTTACCGCCAATTTTCTACACGTCATTATTATTGAATGACTTTTTTTCTTAATTTTGCATCTGTTACGATTTTGAATATCGCTGTAAAACGCGTTTTGGGCTGGGATGTGGTAATGTGTTCTATATCAGTGGTCTTCAAACTTTTGTCCAGCGCGACTCCCTTTAAAAGATTTCATTTCTGTACGACCCCTTTAACTTAAGCAAAATAAAGAATAAAATATAGATATAGCAGAAAAATTTAATGTGTATATAGAAATTGGGTTTACTGATAATTATTTACCGTAAAAAATAATTTATTTTATTATGGAATAACATTATTACATAAATTAGAAGAGTATGATCCTACATTTGGCGACCTCCCTTGAATGGTCGCGCGACCCAAACTTTGAAGAGCACTGCTATATGTGATAAACACGCAAATTTTGATGCTTGTGTTAATTTAAAAATGTTAGTCAGTTATTGTTCGAAATTAACTCTAGTGTAACTGGAACTGTTGAGTCGTAAAGAAAGTCAAATACCGCTTTCGAACTTCATAGTATGAAAAAATCTTAACAGTGCTTATTTTTACTCTGTAACAACACTGTCTCGAGGTTAATTGACTTTTTTCGCAGAGATAAACATTTCAGAAAATAAACGCAATAATTATTGTTTTTTACGGGCTGTTGAGCTCGTTGCAAGTTACGTAGAAAAGTTCCTTAGTAATTTTAATGTCTGCGATTATCGTTGACGGTCGCTATCTTGACTCACAAGACAACGACTTTGCTCTCGCGATCCTGGACGAGCTGCAGCACTTCGAGGAAAATCTAGGAGCTGATCTTGGCAAGTGAGTGGAAACGTATTGTCGAGCCAGACATGGGTTTCTGGCTTAGTATTCCTGTTGTATGCATGTATGTACAGGGTGTTCAAGCGTTGCGGGACCTGAGAACCACCTGACGCAACTCAAAAATTGGGCTTTGAGTTTTTATTGTGGTATCCATAATACAAAGCTTGAAATACAAGTAATACATGCATTGTATTGTAGATACCACAATAAAAACTAAAGCCCAATTTTTGAGTCGCGTCCGTTGGTTTTCGGGTCCCGTAACTCGCTGACTCCATGTACTAATTTGTTCCTGATTGTGTCCACTGAGTTGGAAACTTGAAATATCTATTTTTGGCGTGTGTAAAAGTTTATGCCTACAAAGGCACTGAATTCATGCATGCAAATGGTAGTATTTGAAAAAAAAAACTTTTATTCTTTCTGAGGTTCACCGTGATGATTACCTCAATTTATTGGACATTTCATGTCTTTCAACCAAACCGAGCAAGCCTAGAAAATCCATGGCATTCTTTCAAATAAAACCTGCCCTATCAAGTGAGTTGTTTTTGTGTTATTAATTGCTTTGAGTCTGGCATTTGAGCTTGGGTAAGGCAATTATCTTCTTTTATATCTGCATCTAAAAGACATAATTTTGTGAATCCAAATATGTCTAGTCAAATCTCTTCTACACCTGACCTCATGCGCGATAAAGATAGTTTGTTTCCTTCTTCTGAATATAAATTATCGGATTCATAAATTGGTGATAATGTCGTTGATAATTATTGGTGATTATCAATGATGTCGCTGATAATTATCGAATTATTGTCTGCCTGCTTTCGACACAGAAGATCCACTTACTAGGTCTCGGTGAAATCTTCTATCGAGATTTAGTGAGGTCTTGCAACTGCTGACAGGTACAACCAGCGAACGAGAGCTGCTGTTTATACTTGCATGTACGTGGTGCTGCTTTGTTGTTAGGTGACTGAGCTCGCATCCTGACCATTTACTGTGATGCAGAGATTGTAGTCAAAGTGGCCCACCTGCCATCCTTTGTTTGGTGGTCGTCCATTTATGTGTGTCGTCCTTTTGACTGTAATCATTATAAATGAGTCGGTAATTGACTTTAAATGCACTATCTTGGCTGGCGTAATTAGAATGGCTCCGTTTGTTAGTTGTCTCACCCTGAATGTTGCAGTTCCAATTGTGTGCTAATCAGTTTCGTGGGCTTCATTTGCATGTTAGCATTGGTCCATTGTTGTTCGACTGCACTTTGTCTTCATCTTAAAGTAGGTCGGAAGGTGTGCAATACTTATTTTTGCTTAACAAACCGACCGCAAAAGTTCTGGTTTTATTCAACATTGTTGTTGTAAATATGTATGAATTTTTTATGCAAAGTGGATGATCATTGTTAATATAAAAATATTAAGGAAGCTTTTTAAAACTAATGGGAATAGTTAAGCTTACGGGATAACAACGAAAATCCTATCGTCATTTTTGAAACAAGTATTTTTTCAGAGTTGGTCTAGTTTTGAAAGTAAGCGTTGATTTTTAGATATACTGTTCAACGAAAACTTGCTAACATGAATGCTTAATTCTTTTTGCGCTGTGGATGCAGCTGTAATTACACTGAATTCTTCAGCACTATGTCAATTCTGTTGTGCCTGATCAGTTTCGTAGGAAGTTTCAACAACAGTTCTCGTTTCATTGAAGTGTTATTTGCCTCGTATTATATATCTATGAATTGTCTCGTACAACAAATTATTTTGAGACTCGATCTTCTTTCTTATTCAGAGAACAAAGACTTAGCAAATCAGCCTAAACCTTCAATATTATATGAACATTTATAATCATGTGTACAGCTACATCACGTAATTTGAGGTGTGAAGATATTACTGCAGTGCCTGGGAATGACATAATTTAATATGTCGAGATAGCGCATTAAGTTTTGAATGGAATTTCATCGCATTCATTGTCTTAAGAGAAAACTCCGTTTATTTGCAGTTTCAAGTGAATTAAATCTGTATCAGATCAACCTTATTATGTACTGTAAGATGTCAAGGTTACACAGAACGCTGTATTGTGAGATGGTGAACTTCAGAGAGAACTTGCCTTCATTCAAAACAATACAGGGTGAAGTAGGGAAGATCAGTACTATTGTGTATTTATTTATCATTTCACTGTGCTTCAATAGGTCGACAATATGTAGGCGTTAAAGCAAAGATTTTACAATAAAAGAGCAAGGCTTAACAGTGAAGAATTTTCTTGTGTGAAGGAAGTAGAGGGAGAAATGCAAACTCTATTGTTCGCTCATCGTAGGTTAAAAACTAGATCACCAAGACTACACTTGGCCTGATCGATCGATGGTGTAACTGAATGAAAAAACTTCTAATCACAAGCTCTGAATATGTTTCCTGCTGACTTTCTGATACTAGTTTCGAGCACCTCAATATTTTATTGATACGGAAAAAGTCTAAAGTTTGATTTATCGTTTTCTGGTGTCCAACTCCTGAAGTAACTTATGTAATAGAGAAAGGAGCTAGCTATCATTCTCAATCCTGACTCACAGTTTGGGTGGTTTATTTCACCACCCCCAAAACGGACGAAAAGTAGCGTTTAAGTTGCAAGTTTTCACTTTAAAGGTTAACATAGTTACCCTAGTTTTGTAGTCATCCTAGCGCAAAAAAGTCATTCCTCGTAACCTTTATGTACAACCTCAAGTTTTGGCGGTGAAATTTTCGATTTATTGGAGCCGATATCCGGTAGTTACATGCATTTGCGAGCATCTAATTCAGGATTTTCTTGAATTTCTCAGCCGATTTTGTTTCACTCCACTTGAAAAATATTCAATCGAGAACTTCCATACGTAGAGTGTATTGCCAGCACGGCCCACAACATGCTGGACTACCACCCAGGAGTGAGAGAATTGGTCCCGTAGGCGTGTGTCTGAGGCAGCAGAAAGGTGCTCTGGCATCACAACGGTGCTGCTCGACCCAAAGCTTCCTCTTGTTTTTTCTGCTTCCGCCATGTGGTAGCAACTCTTGCTTCCGTGTTGCTCCTTTCGTACCGTTAATGCTTCCCGTCAAGCTCCCACCGCCCCCAAGTTCTACGGAAAAATGTTTATGAAAATCACTCGTTGGTAGTAGTCATTAACTTGCATATCAGGGGGTTCACTGCAAGCGCCGCAGACGCTGGAAACAAATTTGTTTATGTACCAGAAATAGTTGGTGAATTTTAGAAGAGATTCTATTCCAAACTCTTGAGCTGCTTATGAAGTATTACTCATTTTATGTACCCTTTTGATAAAGAAATATGTTTTAGGTGTATTCTTGGCTTTGGGTATCATTCATGGAGAATGTGCAGTGCATTCTATGTGTTGAATTTAAGATATTTTAATTCGTGTTATTAAAACCTAAAACTGGTTAAAGGTAATTATGAAAGTATCTTAAAAAAAAATTTAAGGTAACTTTAAAGTTACTTATTGCTCCTCCGGCACTGGGAATGTGACTGTTAAAGAGGTTTCCTGCTGTTCGTAGCGTAGGTTCAGACTGGGCGGTTATTGATGAGACACTATTATTGCTTGCTGTGGAGTGAACGCAGTGGTCGAAGTAACCATGGGCTCATTAACACGTTGAGTGCGATACGACCCGCCGGTGGGTCACTCAGGTTAGGTTCTATAATTTTTTCAAGGCTTTCTAGTGACTGTGTGTACAAAGTAAAGATTTGCACCAGCTAGGCAATCGCAGGCAACGTGTTAACGAAGTATTTTGAATACGTTGTGAGCACGCGCCCTTGAAAATCGCCATGGTCGCGGCGGCGCATATTGCGTCTTACACTGCGGCCGTTGAACTGTTCTGCTCTGACCTTGGCTAAAACTAAGCTCTTTTCCTCTATTTTGTGTAGACAATGGCCTTAAACTGTAAACAGGGAGTGTTATGCCGTGCATGGAGACGATCGAAGTTTATTACGGTGCGTCTATAGCGATGCTTTTTTCAACGTCTGAGCGAGCTTCGCTGGATAACATTGTTCTACGCCGTTTCGTTTGATCTCGTCGCCGTAATTTATTAGGCTTCAATTCCTTCGCGATATTAGTCGCTTTGAATTTAACGAACGCGTAAACCATTTAAAAATTGCAGTGTGCTCAATTTTATTTGCTTTAGCAAATCGTTCTTAATTACGATAAGTTAGTTTCAAGTATTGTTCAGCCTGTACGTTAGGTACGATAGCTTATTGGGGATTTGGTATCGGTACAAAAAGAGGTTGGACGGCTACACTAAGCAGGTTTCTTACTACTTATGGTCCATATTTTCAAGGCATGTAATTCGATTTTATTTGCGTCCCGAAAGTAAATTGAAGTTCGGCAATCTTCCTGCTTGTTTAAACAAAACCTGGGTTCATAGTTTTTTTTAGTTGATAGATTTATTACAAGATCAAGCGACCCTCCTGGTAAAGAACCGAAAAATGTATACAATAATTACCAAAATGGTAGGTAATACAAAAACATAAGTATTGCAGAACTAGTTCAACAACTGACGATTTCCAACAAGTAGCACTTAGCCTACAAACCATTTTAAAGATTTTTCCTTTTCTAGGTACGCACTCAGGAGAGCTTTAGGGGAGAATAAAACAAAATATATTAAAACTATTTCAAACAGTAAATTTACTTCTGAAATTTAAATTCCATTTAATGAAAATTTCATGGAAGTAAAATTATCCTAACATTCTAAATTTTATTTGTTTGATAAAAGGTCTCGTAATAGACTTCTCACAACTATTTACTTGTAGTTTGAATGAAAATATTTCTTTGTTCATTCAAATCTCACTCACTTCATAGATATGTGGACAGATACTATCTAATAACTATTTTTTATTAAAATACGTGTTACCCTGCAAAGAGAAAAAATATGTGCAGTGAATTGTTTAACGGTTATCAGAGTATTAATTTTAAAATGTCTAATACATTATAATAGAAACAAATTATACAGAATTATCACTATCGCTGAGCATTTATTTGAAGGTGTTTGTACTGTCATTGTTTACATTTAATGGTCATTATAATTTTTATTTCTCCATTATTACTCGATAACAAGGTTACTTTATAATAAATCGTACACGATCTGTAAGTTCTGCTGTGCCTGCTGGCTCTGGGATGACAAAGACCAACTAACACTTCCGACTGAAAAGACATGAAAGATGGAATAATGGCAAACAGTAAAAATTCTTATTCATCATCCCGCATTACAACTTTATCCGAGGGTCGTCGTTTTCTGGGAACAAATATCATTACTGTTCATTGTAATGCAAATTCTGTCCACATAATTAAATTGGCTCTCGAAACGACGTTGTGTACATAAGCCCAGGTACGTCGTCCTCTTCTGATTGAATTCCTGTAGAGAGTAGTTCTAGTTTGCAGCCTCAGTGTGCTTGACAACTCAGTTCAGTCCCGTTACCTAAGTAAGTTATCAGGTGGAACTACAGTACAGTGTTGCGCAAGCCCTCGTCCGTTCGTCGAGTAAACGGAAACAAGTCACGTTGGTTATTGGCTGCGTGGGCTGTTTGGCTTGTATGCTCGGCACTACGCAACTGAAGTTCAGTTATTCTGTTTTAGGGTAAAATGTTTATTTTAGAGTAACTACATTTCTGTTAGAGTAAAAGTTGGATTAGTCGTAGTATAGCGAAGGTTAATCGACTTTTTTTCTGAAGCTATGCATCGAAAATCTGGAAGAAATCATGTATAGCTCATATCTCGCTTATATGTATTTATTGTGTTTTTGATATCACGAGAACATGAAGCCTTGAATGGTGTAGGTAAAGAGGTATAATGTTCATTTGTTATTTCAAAGCCGTCAGTGGTAAAACTTGAAGTTTTGTTAGGCTCGCGACCGGTAATGGATCATCTATGCTAGCTCTCTCTTCAATGTATTGTATTTATTAAAATTTGGTGTTACATTAACACTTTGACTCCGAAGTGGTACGTATGTGTACCACTTAGGTTAGGTTCTGTAATTTTTTCAGATCCTTCTAGTGACTATGCGTACAAAGTGAAGATTTACACCGGCCAGGCAATTGCAGGCGACGTGTTAAATTTCTCGTTGATTTTTGATCAGAATATTCAGTAGAATTGATACAACCATGTTCTTGTCGGTGTGATACGGCATGGGACTTCGGTTACGGCATGGGACTTCGGTAGGTACGGCATGGGACTTCGGTATTGAACCAAGAATGGGCCAAACGGCTCGTTCCTATTGCCTTATTCTATTCTATATGATTTTATGGGTCTGACAACTGTATTGTATTTTAAATGTATTCTTTAGAGCTTTCAAGATAGCAGTAAGGAATGTTAAAACCAAATTAAGGTATGTTGAACAGGTATGTATGATTTACGGGTTTCACAGTCTAATTTTTGGAGTATTTCTAGCTTCTACGTGCTGAAGATGTACCATGTCTGTAATTAAATAATATTATGAAGATAATAAATGATGCAATGGTTGTAAAATCTCAAGCTTTCAACAAGTGGATCTTACTGACTCGAGCCATTTATCGTTCTTAATCGTGGAATATTTAGAAAAAAATCTTCAAGAGTATACATGTATGAAAAGTAGGCATCATTACGCTAGTGTGCGCCGGTATGCAATTATGCGCTGGTCACACTGACTCCTCTTTGAGGATGCGTGGACAGATTTGGGGAAAAATGTTGTAATTTTAAGGTGAACAATTTTAGTTTAACGTGATCTAGGATCTGGTATCGTAGTGGCCAGGGGAAGTACGAACAAGCCGAGCACGATTGCTTTAGAACAATGGTTCCCAAACTTTTTGTGATCAGGTACCACTTGGAGGTCCCGTACAGTCGCCGCGTACCACCTAGTTTCAGAGAAACTAAATTCGATCAGATATCACTTTATTTCCATAATTGTACAAGTATAACACGCAAATCAACTAAGATTTGCTAACTACAAATCGTTGCCAGATTACCCTATGTTAGGTAGTAAACATTATGTGAAGTAAAATATAACAAAATAAAAATTGTTCATGACCCCGAAAATGTTCGCGTACCACCTGGAAAACCCTCGCGTACCACTAGTGGTACGCGTACCACAGATTGGGAACCACAGTTCAACTACTGCTTTAGAAATTAAGTTTAGATGTTTAGAAGATCACCCACAGATCACCACTTCAGTAACAGGGCCTTTTTATGGCCAAAATTATCAAATTTTGCCATTTTGAAAGCATTCGACCTTGAGATTTTCTCTTTGGCCAGTTTGATATTTTTGGGTCTTAACTCAATATAAATTGTATATATGCTATTATATTCAATTCGTCCGATTAACATTGCTCTAGTATACATGCATTCTACGAGACGATATTTTAAAATTATTACAATTAATTTTGAAACTAAATCTGGAAATGGCTATAAGGAAACGTTTCATGCTGAAATTACATAAATCCCATGAAGCTTCCGCTTAGTTTGCTTTCCGTTATATAACCGTTCTTTCATACAAACAAAAAATATTTATGGATATTATCGGTAATTTCAATAGAATACATATCTAAGTACATGTATTGATCTACTGTTTAAGGTATATCATGAAGTTACATTGGGGAAATTCGTAAATTTATAAAAACTAAATAGCTATGGTACGACTGAGTAGGAACATAACTTATTTCTTACATGTTAAGATACAATTTATAATAAAAATGTGACCTGATTTCATTTTCAATTCGATGTGCTGCAAGGATATTGCAATAACAGATATAATGTTAAAATATAATACTTATAATCGTGCTCTACGGCACATTATCACCAGCTTGGTGGACTGGTGAGCGAATCCGCTTGCGAGCGGAAAGACCCGGGTTCGAATCCCGCTGCCGACATGGTTGACGCGGCTAGAAATACGGCATGGGACTTGGGTAAACAACCGAATAATTATCGAAGTAATTATCCGACCCAAGAATGGGCCAGAAGGTTTGTTCCTATAGCCTCATTCTATTCTATTCTACTCCGAGCACGAACAATTTCAACGTCAAAGTCTCATCCTACTTTGCTGGAAGACCTAAAAAATGAAGATGAGGCGGATATTTTGATGTTTATTTGAATAGGTCTTGAGTGATCAGAGACATTTTTCTTTCTTTCATTGAGTTATAAATATGTTATGGATGTTTTGCTCTATTATTTGCGAAAATAAATTTGTGGCCTCTTTTAGGCCTTTTTCGGTTAAATTTGGCCACAGTGAACACGCAGCATTTAGCAACCCTGTTCAGTAACATCAGAAATTTCAGTATAGCCTTTGCTCCTAAGGAGAGTGGAGGTGTAGTGTCATTGTGCGTTACTATATTGCGGTGATATCATTTGTGAACTTCATTTTTATCGTACAATTTCTCAGTATATCGTAAATGACTTGAATATTGAAGTTGAAATCATCGAGTGCTTTTCAATTTTTATAGATGTGTGTACAGAATTCTTTGACGCCAACGTGTGAAACGTTTGTTGCTGCGAACTCTTCAAGTTTACCTCCAGGTAATATTCTCTGAATTTCCTGGGTTTCATATAACCTTAATCTTCATATCACTCAGTTCACGACCATCGTGCGTATGAAAGGAATCAATCGAAAACCTCGTGTTAGAAATCTTTTAGTGACGTCATCCAGCAAGTGTGACGTCACAGTCGAACAAACGTCATCCCACTGCGTAGAGAGACTTGGAACAGGTTGCGTTCTGGACGAACAGCTCTCACTCGCTTGCCGCTGGGCTCACTAAGTTATCGTTCGTATTGCCCTGTAGATTCTTGCTCTTTGTTTGGATCGCTACGTGAGTTTTTTTTAAATCTAGGCAAGTCCAGAGGTTCAGGGAAGGTTTTCTGCCGGTTTATTCATTAATTGAGGCATTTAGTGTGCCCTGGGCTTTGTAGTTTGTATCCCCAGTTGCAGGGGAAAAGCAGACAAAACCAGCATACACAGGTATATCTGATGAACACGGATGTGTGGAATCCAATGACATCTACAGCTCGTTGTTGTTTTTCTAAAGCCTGTGGGTTATGTTTCGTGGTTAAGGCGGTATTTGTGTATATTATTATTATTATTATTATTATTATTATTATTGAAGGGTTACCTGTGTGCATTTCTGACCATTAACTCGAGCATGCATGTCATTATTTCTTTGTAACTTCTACGTGAGATGAGGCTGCATGTTTAAATTCCGTCTTAAACCAAGTTGATCTCTGTTGAATTAACGATGAATAGATCAGCGTTCGACTGAATTAGTGCACCTCCAACTAAATGATCTGAAAACTCCGTTACTGGAGGAGTTTCAATATCACGTCAAGATTGTGTTCTACAATAATTTTACCGATGAGCCCTGCTTGCTATGCGTGAATTATTGTTTTTGTTAGGATTTTGATTGCAGTGTCTTCTTTTAAATTCAGTGTCTTCCAACACATTGTTTGCATTGATGGCATGAGCGTAGACAATGACTTCCCCACAACTGCATTAGTTCGGCCTGAATCAGAAGTCCAGACGCGTAAGTATGTTGTCCTTCCATTTACTGCAACGCTAAAATTTAATTGAAATTCGGCATGGTTAATTTGTGATTGTTGCCGCTCTTGACTCTGCTGCGTACTGTCACAAAAGTAATTCTCAACAAGAAAGGTACTTGGTTTGTTAAGAGGTGTGCGTAAAATATATCTGCTGATAACGCTCACCACAGCAGCCTTGTGCTCTAGTCCGTGCTTGCTGTCCCTGCCGCAACTTTCCTATATTTTTACATACGATCTCTTGTTTAATTCGTTCTGGTGTCTTTTAGTGTGTCAGTATTTTTGAAAAGAAATCCGATTAAAAAAACTTGTGCAATAATTTCATATTATCGGTATGAGCGACTTGTTTTGATTTTAGAAAGATGCTCAGCGAGTGAATTTATTTCACATTTGTCTTTCGTTGAAGCTGTGATCGGTTTTCCGATCGTTCAGTAGCTCGTTATGATCAGATTCATGTAATATAGCATGTAGTTATTGTGCACTGAACGGCTTCTTGTCGCTCTTCAGTTTAACACGTTACCTCCGATTGCCTGATTGGTATAAAACTTCACTTTGTACGCATAGTCACTAGAAGGATCTGAAAAAATTACAGAACCTAACTTAAGTGGTACACATACGTACCACTTCGGAGTCAACGTGTTAATTGTGGGTCTTCATGTTTATCT
>VCRD01005031.1:7440-28681 GCA_006783055.1 Trinorchestia longiramus
CAGCCAAAAGTATGCAAGTCAGCCAAAAGTATGCAAGTCAGCCAAAAGTATGCAAGTCAGCCAAAAGTATGCAAGTCAGCCAAAAGTATGCAAGTCGGCCAAAAGTATGCAAGTCGGCCAAAAGTATGCAAGGCAGCCAAAAGTATGCAAGTCAGCCAAAAGCATTCAAGTCAATCAAAAGTATTCAAGTCAATCAAAAGCATTCAAATCAATCAAAAGCATTCAAATCAATCAAAAGCATTCAAGTCAGTGAATACTACTGGACAGATTCCTCAGGAATGTAGGTCACGCACCCACCTTTGTATCCTGACTACCGATGATGAGGTGGTGTCCAGAGGGAGTCCATGAGACAGTCCGCACGCCTAGCCCATAAAGCTCCGCCCCTCTTACGGTTGCCAGCAATCTATCGCAACACAAATGTTACTCGCCGTACACTGAACATATCATCGACATAGGCTATGCTTAGAATGAGATATTTACTGCATGTGATACACCCTGGAATTCAAATCTTGTATGACCTGGTATTAATTTGGCCACTTAGAGAACTAATCGTAATCACATTTAAAGCAGTAATGAATGAGTTAGCATATGAATACTTAGCATATCATTATTTATCAGTCTTTCTATTTTGGATATTTCTAGGATGACCAATGAACATCCTCCCTATGAAAAGAACTTTAGACAGTTTCAGATGAAAAATGTAAACAACAAAGGCATATGCCTTGGATAACTTGTTTAAAATATTAAATTCGTAAGAGAAATAAGTAACTACAAAACATGATTATTTAAGTACCTCTATGTAATATAAAAAATATATATACAAAATAATTGAATCAATGTTTTCCAAAATTTAATGCGTTTTGTTGCCTATGAAAAATACAGATTATTTTAGGTAAATCAAAGCATATATAAGATGGACCTGATTTGTGAATTTTCTAACATTCAAATATACAATCTTATTTTCAAGTCTTCTGATATTAAATTGTTACAAAGGACGTTAGATCCACTCTAATGAGCAACGTGTATTTCTATGGCTACTGCGTACCCACAGCTATATTCAGTTCAAATTCCACTCCATTGGCCAAAAAATTGGTGCCTTAGATCGGCCAAATAGAGGCAGCTAAAGGTAAATTTTCATATAAAATATTGGTCCTTTTAAGATATTGCAGCCAAATACATTACTTCATTTCTACCATTACTCTTTCTAACTATCAATAAAATTACATCAAAAACATGGCCGAAGTCAAACTATAGCTGAATAGAAGGCATTCGACAAGGCCACGTAATGGCAGATTGAATAGCTTTCAACAAGGCCAAGTAATGGCAGAATAAATAGCTTTCAACAAGGCCAAGCAATGGCAAAATAAATAGCTTTCAACAAGGCCAAGCAATGGCAAAATAAATAGCTTTCAACAAGGCCAAGCAATGGCAGAATGAAAAGCTTTCAACAAGGCCAGGCAATGGCAGAATAAATAGCTTTCAACAAGGCCAGGCAATGGCAGAATAAATAGCTTTCAACAAGGCCAAGCAATGGAAGAATAAATAGCTTTCAACAAGGCCAAGTAATGATAGAATAAATAGCTTTCAACAAGGCCAAGCAATGGCAAAATAAATAGCTTTCAACAAGGCCAAGTAATGATAGAATAAATAGCTTTCAACAAGGCCAAGCAATGGCAAAATAAATAGCTTTCAACAAGGCCAAGTAATGATACAATGAATAGCTTTCAACAAGGCCAAGTAATGATACAATGCATAGCTTTCAACAAAGCCAAAGAAAGCCAAGGTGTGACTGACCTGCCACAGAGAGCATAAAGGGTAACAGAGTAGCCCAGGACGCTGTCCCACACGGCAATAATGGTGCTGGTGCCACTGTCACCACCACACCCCCACGACAGACCCGCCATGTCTGAGCAGTCCACGGGGAACTGCTGCTCGTTTGGTTGGTCCACGAAACAGGATTTTAGATACAAAAAATGAGGAACCAAAATTTAAATTCCTATTATTTCACTGAACGGTACGACACTTTCAAAACAATAACTATGCCAATACTTTTATGAATGGATGATAAATTTATAGAATATAACTTCGTAAATTATAACTTAGTCTATTTCCACAATATCAGAAAACATGTAAGCATAAGATGCATTTTTACCAGCACTAGTTAGGAGCTACTACATCAGCATGATCTTAGAATCAGCATGGATCAGAATTGCTACGAAAGTAAAAACTTGGTACGTTTTCCCTTCAAGTGGTTATACGTTTGGTACGACGACGCAGATATAATTCAAGAGATTCGGGTGGTAATAGCAAATTTGATATTTCCTTTCTTTGATTTTTAGAGATTTATTCACTGAATTATACTATTATACAGGGTGTCTTCAAAAAAATGTTCTCACCCTTTAACCGTTGCTAACATGCTGTCTTCTTTGTGTTGCAGGTGTGAGGTTCGAACCTTTGCGAACATGATTAAATGTGATTAAAGAATCATGTTCGCAAAGGTTCGAACCTCACACCTGCAACACAAAGAAGACAGCATGTTAGCAACGGTTAAAAGGTGAGTACATTTTTTTGAGACACCCTGTATTATCACTCTAATAGAACTCTCGACAATAACAATAGGAGATAAACTCATGTTCTTACACTATAACTTGCGAGTGCTTCAGTTTCAATGTGATTGATTTGCAAGTGTCAACAAACTTTAGCATTTAGAATTAGCAACAAACTTTTTAAAAATGTATAATTTAATTTTGACAAATGAGCAATTTTTAAAACAGCTGTCTTAAATATATCTAAACGTTGGTAAATGAGAGCAAAATTCAAGTAATGACTAGTAAGTATTGAGTAATGACTACTCAACAAATGAGAAGCTAAAAAAATTTATTTAAATACCAAGCTAAGGGATCATGGATTCCCAACTGCAGTAAGTTCTGAATAAATTGGATTGTGTTGAATAGTGTCATTAACATCTTTGGCATATATGGTTGCAGGTCAATGGTCAAATCAGTAAAAATGAACTCATGATGACAGTACTTGGCTAGGTACCTGGATATCTCCTCACGAAAAAAAGACAAACAAGCCAGCAGAAATCGCTAATCATGACATTTGGATGTTATCGTTATTGGAGTTATTAAAAACTTTTTGTTCGTCACCTCACTATTGCATACTTCACTATACTTTTTTGAACAATTGAAAACGAGAAAAACCATGAATATGGGAGCCCTTATAGTACCCGACGCAGTACTGCCGAGGTGAAGAGTTCATCTGTCGGCTGAGCTGATGCATCTCAATGTTAGAGCTTTCTCTTTTAAATAGACCTATTTTTTCCTACAACTTAGGCACATCATTTCGCTTATAATTCAGACAAACATAAAAATTAACTTGTTGAAAATGTAAAAATTATTTTCTTTAAGCACTTTTGTGTCACTAGTATTTACTGAATACTAGTGACAAAGATTTAGACACAAATTACAATGTTGCAAAGGACACATTGAGTAACCAGACTAAACTGTATGTACACATGGTATGCATATTTAGGATGCACCATCAACAAGGGATACAAGTTTGTAGCAGCAAAGGAAATAAAATACCAGGCCTTTAAACTCCATTTTAGAAGCATGAGGCAAAAGAAATTTTGTACAGGAAAAAGTATAATTACTGGAGACAAAATTTACAAGCAAATTATCTGTCACGTTCTGAACAAAAAAGTGACAGTTGCAATGTCAAATAAATTTTCTGAAATGTCCAAAAAATTGGTCATAAATACACCAGGAAATATTTTTACTTATTCTCCTGCTGATACGACATTCAACTGGTAAAAAATTTTTCCTGAACATAAAAAGATCCTCAGGTATATCATAGAAACCTCAATACATGACCAGTGAGATGGAGGTGTTATTCATGACTACTATTACTAATAATATCTTGCAATTAACTCAAATAACACTACAGGATGTGCATAAAGTCTCTTATAAAGTTTCAACAGCACCTCTTCCACAAACAGGATCCCTGAAACACACAAATGCTAAATGTGATTAAAAACTAATAAACACTGAATACAATAGAACAAATCTGAATAAAATATCTTACTAATCGCATTTGTAATAAATTTTTGAAATTGTAAGAGACTTAATGGACATCTTGTATTTTCTTGAGTTTTCAAAACTGCAAAAAGAATACCTTAACAGTATGCCATGTTTGGGTCTCAAGGATGGTGAGGTAGTCCATGCAGTTGACCCTCTCTGCCACAGCCAGGTAGGAACCATCAGAACTGAACTGCAGTCCAGGGCTGCACTGCTTGGGGTTTTTGATGTTGGTCACAGACTGGTTCACCAGGGACCACACTGTCGTTTGGACCTGTACAAACATAGGCATACATTATATCTGTATAATTAGAACTACGACTAGGACTAGAATCTTTTTATTTTATCAGTGACAATTATCACTTGAGAAATTATTCTTTCAGTAAGAATGCATGAAGGTGCATGATCAAATTACTGCATTAAAAACTCACCATACACAACCACATCTAATGCAAAGCTTGTTTCATCATCCTCAGATGTACAAAACCTTCACAACAAATGCAACAGCCACGTATAATAGAATGAAACTTGTGTGCTTAAATCAAAGGAATTGCTGCACCTTGAGGAATGACATGCTAAATACTGAAAGCTGCTCATGACATTTGCGGACAATTAAAATCAATTGTGGCTGCTCAACAGAAATTAAGTTTGAAGTAGAATAATCAAAATTTAATGTTAGACAGTGGTACCTCTTGATATAAACTTAATTTTTTGGGGGACTGTTTAAACTGGGAATGAACAAACTGGGAAGTAACTTTTACCATTGAAATTTATGTAAAAACAATGTTCCAGGCCTCCAAGATCTTCATAATTTTTAATTTTTGTCCCCTTGCCATCATTATTGGCAAACTTCCCAGAATATTTTTTCAGCACCTTCATTGGTATAAAAAAAGAGGTTCGTTAGATGATGAATATAATTATAATTGTTAATACTTTGTAATAAATAAAATTTGAACATCACAACACTGCAACCATTATTCCATTTGGGTATTACAATATCTTGAAAACCAATGCTTCCTAAGAAATTAATACTTAGGAATTGCAGTGTATATTCATGAATTAAACAAAATTACATGCTCACCATAACTTTAAATTTAAACAAAAAACAAATACAAGGACATGCTTACCTCAAGATTGTCCTCTGCCATTAAGAAGCTTGGGACAAAAATTTCTTTTGAGTATTATGAGCACATTAAAACTTGATGAGACCACTATTTCTGAATGATTCTATTGAGGTACATGGTAATGTAATCACTGGTGGAAACTCTACTCTGAAAACTTACAGACACCAGCTCCAAATCAACAACTTACCATCAACCCACATCAGTGTGGCATCTATTATCTTATTTTAGTAGAACGGAAGAAAATTGAAAGATGATTTTACTTAGAAACTGGTTATTTTTCAGTGTTTTTGAAAAAACATTTAAGCTCTGAAACTGACATCTCTCTCATCCTGAACATACATTCTTTGTCTTCAACTTTTTCATGAGTTTCAAAACTGCCAATGTTTAGTCCGAATGGCTAAATTTCTGTGTGGAGGCATCAAAATGAAAATTTTTAATACAAATAAATTTTGACCTGGTTTAATATTGTAGCAGCATTAAGCAAAAAAGTTAATGATAGATAATTATTGAGCTTCAGAAACTGGATGGATCCATTATGCCAGGTTACAATTTAAAAAACAAACTCTACTATCTTCAGTACAACTGTGATACCACTTTCACTGTACAAGAACTGGGATACCACTTTCTCTATACAAGAACTGGGATACCACTTTCTCTATACAAGAACTGTGATACCACTCCAGTCACTATACACGAACTGTGATACCACTCCAGTCACTATACACGAACTGTGATACCACTCCAGTCACTATACACGAACTGTGATACCACTCCAGTCACTATACACGAACTGTGATACCACTCCAGTCACTATACACGAACTGTGATACCACTCACTATACATGAACTGTGATATCACACTATACAAGAACTGTGATACCACTCACTATGGAAGAACTGTGATACCACTCACTATACAATAACTGTGATACCACTCACTATACATGAACTGTGATACCACTCACTATACATGAACTGTGATACCACTCACTATACATGAACTGTGATACCACTCACTATACAATAACTGTAATACCACTCACCATTCAATAACTGTGATACCACTCACTATACAATAACTGTGATACCACTCACTATACAATAACTGTGATACCACTCACTATACAATAACTGTGATACCACTCACTATACATGAACTGTGATACCACTCACTATACAATAACTGTGATACCACTCACTATACAATAACTGTGATACCACTTTATATAAGAACTGTAATACTATTGTCTCTACCTGAATATTTTAATCTAACTTTGAGTGTCTAAGCATGATCATGGTATTAAATTAAATATGTTTCAACCATGAAAAATTGTTACACAAAAAAGAAAAAGATCTATGAACTAAAAACAACCTAATTATTAAAAAGGTTCAACTACTTAATTTCAAAAATGAAATTTTAATTAGCATAATGAGAAGCTACACTTCATACAATAACACACCAAACAAATACTTTGATGATAATGGAAACTTCATATTTTAGCCTTTGTTTGATTAGGAACTCCATTTTCTCAGAGTTCAATAGATTACACGACACTTCCTGTAATTTTCTAACTAACATGTATTTATTACAGAAATATCTGTAATTCATGCATTAAATTGAAGAATATTCTAAAAAACAAAATTCAAATAAAATATACAACAGGCCTAATTTCTGGGCTACGACCACTAGATAACAACAGCATTGTCAGCATGATATTTACTGATTGTTATTTCAACTTAACAGCAAAGACTGGTTATGAAAATAGAGAAATAGGACTAGAGTAGCCCTAAAAATTTTTATACAATATATAAAACTCTGCATCTGTATACAAGAAATCACATCAGTGCAAAACTTCACAGGTGATCTTCTGAATTGTTCTGTTTTTACACACATCAATTGCTACAGTAGAGTAAAGAATGATCTCTTACATAGAAAGGATCAGTGGTGATGATATGGCGACTGTCAGGCGCCCACAAGGCAGAGAGGAGTCCAGCAGAGCCTAGCTCTATCCTACACTTCCAGTCAGGGTCTGCCAATTTCCACACTTCCACACAGCCATGGAAGCTTGATGAAGCCATGTTCTCACCACCAGGGGCTGATGGAGTGCCTGTCAATGGTCAAATTTTACTTATATTTTCCCCTCTCCTTACTCTTAATTACATATTTTTTTCTTAAGCTAATCTTTAATTATTTTTTCTTGCCCTACCCTAAAATACCCTCCAATAAAAAGCACATCAACAGCATTATTTTCAATGTATATATAAATTCAAACATGAAATATTTACTCACCTGTCATGATGAGAGACGAGTCTGGTGACCACTGCAGCAGCTGGATATATTAAATTACGTTTAGATTCACCCCAACATTTGAAGCTGAGAGATGTACATTCTTAGATTGACCATAATCTTTAAAAAATGTTCAAATTATATTATTGATGATGGTGAAGAAGCTGCATCATATATACTTATATGACAGTATTATTTATGCTTTAGAATGAATATGCACCTTGTTAAGTTGATATTTTTCTAGTTAGCATGCAATTGCCACCATAAGCAAGAGCATGAAAAGGTATTTCAAGAAAGATCATAAGCATCTAGAGAAGAAAAACAATTTGAAGAAAGATGAAATGATTTAGAATGAGAGTAAAAACTCATTTGATGACAGAGGCACAAATGATTAAGCTCAAATGTTTCAAAGTTCAGTGATTTAAATAACATTTCCCTCACTTATATTTCAAATGGAACAGCACATTTTTATTTCAAAATATTATATAAATTAACAGAACTTCACAACAAATGTAACAAATAAGTTGTAGCTGGTCTTCAGGTCATACCTATGCTAAGAATAGGTCACACAATGCATTAGTTTCTACTTACAAGAAAAAGATATATTAACATTATATTGTGAATTTAAAAAAAAGCTCTTTCATAAATGTTATCAGATTTTATTTTTATTGCTAGGGAAAAAGATTATCTCAGAAGCAGGTGTGAGTACTAACTTGGGATAGAAAAACTAGAACAAAATTATCAGGAACATGAACATAACCAAGAGGCATACAATTAAACAAAATAAGTACCCCAAAAAGTACTGCTAATTCTTTAATGGGTAGCTAAGAATATTTCTGAAGTATGGAAAGTACTTCAATCAAGTAGCCAATGAACACTTCAGCTAGGCAGTAAATGGTCACAATCATTTATTTTCCTTACAGAATAGAACTCAGAAATCTTAACTGTGACCCAATTAAAAATAAAAATCTTACCTTCACAAAACTAGAGCAAGAAAATGAAACTAAAAGAGAGCTGGCAGTGCATCCATCTTTGATGTAAAGTTTACTTTTGTCTGGAACAGCCAAGTATTGTCCATTTGGTGACCAGCAAACTAAGTTTGCAGAACTTGCAGAGAAACCAATACTGAAATTCATACTTCCAACTGTAAAGGAAGATTAAACTTGATAAATAGATCCTCTATTGATAACTACATGATTTTAAGTCAATATAAAACTTTGACATAAATCCAAAAAACTGTGGTACTAGTTTCAATTTAAATTAAATGAGTACACAGGCTCATTTTTAGTCATTTATTCAAATAGTAGTTCCAATTATTTACAGAAGCAGCATGAAATCAGAAAAATATAACTACAACAATGACAATTTTTCTCATATGGACATAATTAAAGAAACATAAGCTAAGCAAATTTATCTTTGAAATCTAATAAAAGTAGCTTGATATTTAATCTTGAAGCTAAATTTTCATACACAGCTAATCACATTTACTACACATAAATTTGAACAACTTTACATGTATGGAATCAATCTGAGGAGTTTCCATATCTCTGTAGCAATAGCAATTAATATTGCTCTAAGAACCAACATTTGGCAGCTCAACAAGAAAGCTAGCAAGTAGACAATTTAGAAGTGACAATTCCAGATTCTCTCTATACACTCAGACCACAGTCCCCAATGTCAGTCTTCTGAAATGTGTTTAAACTTCACTTTTGTTTCATTTGAATTTCATATCAAATTTAGATTTTTAATTAGAAATTTTTAATAACTGCATGCCACTCAGCACACCATGTCACAGCACAGCATGCCACACAGAACAGCACTTTCAGTAAATATTTGAGTAAATATCTGTATCTATACTATATATCATAGCCATAAAAGGAATAAAGTATGAATACATAGATATTACAGTTGATATATTATTTTACATAATTTGTTGTCAAGCCCTACCAATCTTTTACAATTTTTTATGCACATAATACAATTAGTAACCAACAATTTCTACTCTAGTACTCTTATTAAAATCTTGATTATATACTGAATTCTATTATAGCTGCAACATCATGTGAATTTAAGGAAATAACTGACTGCATAAACAGAAGCATATGATCCTAACTTTTACATAATTTTAAAATAACCAAAATTGACCTATGACTCAACTCCTACTATTAACTAATTATAACCACAATCTTATCCTTAATCTGAAAATACATATGTGAAAAATAATCAAACTTGTTTTTTCAACTTTGATTCTATTTGAACCTCATCAAAACAAACTAAAAATAAAAAGTTACTCCTACTTTTTCTTGTTTTACTTCTATACAAAGAATTAATCATCACATTGAATATAAAATTATTTAACTATAAAATAATGTAAAAATTAGTTCAGAATTTATCCTTTTTCTTCGAATTGAAACTGATGAAAAAATGATTACACAACTACAATTATAATAATGGGCTCTATAGATTACATTGATTCTAATAGTTGAGTCCAGTTATAATTAATATTCAGAATATTACAGACTTGAGGGCCAGGTTCTGCTTTTAACACGTTGACTCCGAAGTGGTACGTATGTGTACCACTGAAGTTAGGTTCTGTAATTTTTTCAGATCCTTCTAGTGACTATGCGTACAAAGTGAAGTTTTACACCAATCAGGCAATCGGAGGCAACGCGTTAATTTCCTCCAAAACACACATAAAAAAGGGTAGCATCTCAGAGTTTTTCGCCGGTCTGCCAGGGTTGTCTACTACAACTGCGAGGCAGTCATATTCATTGACAACGGAACTCACACAGCTACACCACAGTACAGTAAAGACTTTACTTTTTCTTTACTGTACTATGACTACACCCCCCATCCAAATAATCCAACCGCTACCGTCACGGAAATTATAATTTTGAAGTGCCCGCCGTACGGGTCACTTTCAGAGCGACATCAGTGATTCGGTTGCCAATTAAGCGTACATAGATTCCAAGTCTATTTTTGACTGCACGAAATATTACGTAAATTATCACAATATAATAAAGTGTGTAGGTAAATTTTAAAACGAGATTGATAGAATAACGAGCTAAATGAATTATTTCTATAATGTTTCTAAAACGACAGTGGTCTATAGAGCGTTTTAGGGAAAGAGTAATTTTCTGTAGTAGTTGTTTTGTGGTTCTGTTCTTCGAAGGTTGTGATACAATCAGCTTCGCAGTTTGCAGATTTATTCATAAACACGACCAAAATCAGGGCAGAGGTTGGGGGCCAAGATCGAGGGCTAAAATTGAGAACCGAGAGCTGGACTGAACTTGAGACCCGTAAACTGAAACCTGTCCAAATAAGGACTAATAAGTAACTCGAAATGAATACAAAAATTTAGCAAAAGAATCAATATTACGAGACAACATTATAAGATAACTGTTGAGTAAAATACTAAAGCATCGTACCTAATTAGCTGGCTGCTTAAGAAATACAAAACGAGATACCGATAGGCAGCTTCTCCCCGAGACTGTGAAATTTAACAATCGTATCAAAACGACTGGTCGATCTTTTGTATGCCCGTCATAAATACTCGAACGTAGAGATTTGAGTGATACGAAATGTGCCAGTGATATTCGCTGCCTGACGCAATAGTTATTATTCAAAATATACTACACCAAAACTTCTTCAAACACAATCTAAATCCTTTGAATGAAGCGTAACCACACTGAAATGAGATTTAGCAATACAATTTAGCTGTCAATTAACCCACTGTTTCACAAACGGAAATCTTCGTTAGAACTGTTCCTTAAGGCTATACAAAGGAAAATCCTAATAATTCATTTTAAATTACAGACTGCATGGTACATTCAAATCTCAACAGTACGAATACTACAGACACTAAGTAAATTATTCACCGCATTGTGAAATAATGTACGACGAAAAATCCGTCGAATTAGTGAAAAACAATCACTGGAATCTAACGAACAGCTAAGCCTACAGAGGAATAGATAGGCAAAGCTAAAATAACAAGTTTAAGGAATATCTACTAAGTAAGTGAAACGCAAAACTTCCTAACACATTGTCTATAGAAAACTTACCCGTCAGAGAGACTGAAATCGCGAACAAAATTGTTGTTCAATGGGTAATGGTTGCGAGGGAACTGACGGGAACTTAGCCCTAGGACTCGTGGTTGACTATGATCTACTATAAACGAGAGTTATAACGTGAAGTCACGACTACGATTAAATTTTTTACTTTAAAAAACTAATTGCAAGTGGCGTGAAATAAGTATAAAAATTAACTGTAAAATATTACTAAATTCAATATTTTATCCTAAAATAATCACAATATTTTAGCGGCACCACAGCGTCATCCAAAACAGAAATTAAATAAAAAATTATTACTATTTATTGAGGTCTAGCACGCTAATTGCATACATAAGCGAGATGTTCATTATTACACACAAGAATAAAACTCCCTATATCTTGGACGAGCCTATGATTTTAGATAGATATAGGGTCATCCTATATAGAGCACACATAGCTCGCGATATCTCTTGAAAAAATAACCAACGAGTAAGTCAACTTTATGATGACACTAAAATGTATGATATACGATTTTCAAATTTACTTCCTGAAGTGTCTGTCGACGTTACATGTATCAATGAACAAACAATTAAAAAAAGAGCAAACAATGTACAAAAGAAATAACACAAATCCATACCTAGTTAAGCTTTAGTTCTGCAAGTTATTCCTTAAGTACTGATACATATTAATGGAAGCCCAAATTTATGCATTTCTATTCTTAATTTGAATACAAAGCCGATGATTGTAAGCAAACGCATCTCCTTCCACTTGAACACACAGTGTTATAGGAAAACTTACATCTGTAGATAATTTTCAATCAGAATTGATAATCCATCTGACAGTCAAAGGTCAACCTAGGATAGGATAGAGAATGTGGACGGAAATATGTCTACCTTATATGTGAGGGTACTACTTCAGAGGCTTAATTACCTCATATTTCTGCACTACCTACATTGAAGTGATAGAACTATGTATCATAGATGAAACCTGGCAACATAAGATTAAATAAAATGGGGGAATTAATCTATATCTCATCTTATAAGAGCTTCAGCCAATTTATGCAAATCTTAGTCGCAACCTCATACGAGCAAAATCTTGTACGTGTACACATACGAGGGTCACCTATACTTTAGACGTTACAAATTTCACAAAATGATATTTGTACTCGCCCTCAGCAACAGTGGTGGCACGTTTTAACACGTTTGTTGCGATTGCCTGATTGGTGTAAAACTTCACTTTGTACGCATAGTCACTAGAAGGATCTGAAAAAATTACAGAACCTAACCTAAGTGACCCACCGGTGGGTCGCTTCGCAACAAACGTGTTAAAACACTGAACATAAATATTGTACCTGAAACAAGAAACAGACCTGACTGCTACAGTTATGACTACACTTCGCAATTAGCACAATTACATTATTCACCATTCTTGTCAAGAAAATCCTGACCTTTCCTAGGGTGCTGAATAATATATCTTCATTGTGTGTCTCAACGAATGTAGCGAAAGACTCTGCCTCACTAACCAGAATGAAGGCAAACCCTTCATTTAAATTATGCTTTTCCAGTTGTAAATCAAGGTATCTACAAGTCTTTCTTCAAGACGCATACAGCCGTCCACGGCAACGCCAGCTAGTTGACACCTTCTGGAATGATAATTTTTCATACGTGAGAACGGCTTTTAAATGAGAAATGTATAAGACAAGACGGATAACACAAGCCTGCCAGTGATCTTCTTGAACTAGAGAAAAATAGGGCACCAGAAAAAGGCTACCGCTTTATAAAATAAGCTAAGACTGTTATAAATATCTAGTTTAGCAGGAAGAATAATGAAAAATGTAATTCTCCGTGTATATTGAACTATGAAATAATTACAGAAAAGATCCTGACGTTTTGAACCCAGATTATTCATACCTAGCCGACCTAAGCATAACAAGGACCACACTAGTTACATCGCTTATAAAACCAACAGGATATCAAAAAATTGCTTTCTCAAAACAAAATATTTCATCTGAAATGAACAACCAATGAATATTTTAGATAATAGGCATTATGATGAGATGTCACGCTAATGCTTGCCTATTTTATCGAACACATCGGTAACTGCAATTTTACCTGACATCCAACATGTATCATATGAGAAAACATATTTAAAGCAACAAAACTGATGATTAATAAATTCACAAACTCGACACAATAAATGAAAGTCAAGGCAGACGCATTTTCAAGATAGCGGTGAACAAGCCTGTGTCGAGACTCTACTAACATTTCCTGTTATGAAAACAGAGCACTTTTGAAACAATGATACAAGTGTACGAGGAACCAGAATTTTTCCATGCTTATAAACTCATAAAAACACAGTTTAGGGAATAACAGAGCATTTTCATGTTGTCATGACATCCACTCCGTAAGACTTAGCTATTCAAAATGCCATCTACAACATGGAACTCTACAAATGCGTAACTCGTGCGACCACTAAAATCCTGATATGGGTACAAGAAGTGAAAATATTTTAAAATGCCAAAACTGCATACATCTTCAATTTTTTCAAGCACGAGCCTACGGCGGTCGAACCCACACCTCACTGGACTGACATCGAGGCCATAATAATTAAGAACTTGAAAATCAAAAATACAAATACAAAATGAAGATTGTACAACGAAGAGCATCAAGATCCTACAAACGAAACACCCAGCAGCAACGATGGTAAGAACGATCAGACAGCACGTATAAATAAGAGTGATCACCTGAGCTACAACTTTGACTCATCACTTGTTGATCACTATATACGTATCATCTTCACACAAGACGAACGTGAATTGACCGTCGAAACTACGTTAGTATTTGCACCATTGTAATATTCCTATTACATTTCTGGTTCAAATACCGCAGTCACAATACAAGCAATCTCAGCAGTAATGTATGGTGTTACGAGGCATTCCTCTTTTGATCTTAATATCATGCATCCTTTAGGAATGAGATTACATAGTAGGATTCTGTACCATTGTGTAGTAACACTAGTTGTCTAATCTCCCTCAGACCAGATGTCTTCAGCGTTTTAAGTGATCTCTGCCATGCTAGACTACTCTCACCATCTGGTACTGCAGGAGGGAACAAGCATTGGTTGAGCTCTGTCCAACTGAAAATAAATGCACTGACTCACCCACGCTCATCCTTTCAAGAAAAGGATAATATCAGAGGGGTTCAAATTTAATACCAGCGACTTAAATCAAGTAAAACACATTGTCAGCAACAAAAGCAGCATGCAACCGCGCTGCTTCAACGGTCAAGGTTTCAAATTATGTTGGTTTACGGGCAAAAATTAGAGCATTAATTACCGCACTTTATTCCTCCCTGAAAATAAGCGACATAAATTTATGTTGTCTCGTTTGAAGAAAGCTCTTAGAACGAAGTAAACTCAGAATTATAAATACTCGAAACATTGACGGATAAAATTTACCGTAACATGAGAGAAATTTAACGACCCTACTTGAAATTATCAATCGATAGATCAACTTGATCAAATTAACCAACTTTGAACGTCCCAGAAAGTGAATCACGCTCCCACACGCGTAAGAATCCACCAGTACAAGTCTTGAACTCGACAAAATATGAACTGCACCTCACAACGTGAAAGAAAAACACATATCAGGCACAATAAACGAACTTCTGAAGTCAAACAAACAGTGCAAGACAACGGATTTTTCTACGGGCTGCTTCTGGCAATACTAGGAAATTTGCGATGGATTGTTCAACAATTCCACAGTCCTGCTGTAGTTCTTGAAGGTCGCCACAATACACAAGCACAAAGCGACTGCATTTTTCCCCGGCTGTTGAGGAGAGAAATAACTGCATGTACTCTTATACACTCCGTAGCAGCAGCAGCAGTTGGGGAGGTTACATGCCGAGGGGGAGGAGATGCAGAGCAGTCATAGCGTCCGGAAAAAGTGAATGGTAGCTCATCACAGGAACGTACGCAGCCGTGATCATTTTACCTGTAAGAGACAACGTCCAATAACTCGATGTTGTAGAAGTAGTGAACACGTTCTCTAATATTTGGCAGAAGATAATGAACGTTAAAAAACTATACAGAATAAGAAAAAGTGCAGATATACTTCGAGAGTAGTGCGCATGAATAAGAAGTTAAAGATCTACAAATACAATACAAAAGTGAGCCCAAAGTGCGCTCTGTTTTCAAGTGGTAGTCAACACATACAAATATGAAGTGCTAATGACTTGACACAGAACATGACATTCATAAAGTGAGAATTAATATCACCCTTCATTTAAACCCAGCCATCAATAACATACAATGCACAATAAAGATACATGTGTGCCAGCCTTATTGGAGCACAAAAAGATTGTAAGACTCATAGTAAATGTGAAGGAAGCATCTCATTGAAGGTGGTGATTAGATCTACATGTAACCATCGTAGGCCTCGAGTGTCAAACAATTCATCAGAACCAAATTTGAGCTCCTCGAAGAAATCAGCTGCTCTGTATGTCCGCAAGACACTCCAGACATAGTGGAAAACTGAAGTCAGGTCTACGGACATTACATAACTGAAGTACACATGAAAATTGTAACTATAAGCGGCAGGTAGCCCGACACTCCCAAGACAATCAAGGAAAGCGAGATAGCAACAGCTCTTTAACAGTGTAACTCTCTGAAGTCAAACTAAATTCCAAGAAATACTTAATGTAAGAATTTCGCATCCCCAGCAGTGCAAGTGGTTCAGCAATGAAATTAGACGCACACAAAATGTAAAAAGATAAAGATGAGAAAAAAACCATGATTACTACTGGAAACTCTTTCAGGATGAAGAGAAAGAGTATAAATTGAACTTAACTGCAAAAGAAGCACAAGATTCAAATTAGTCAAACTACTTTGTGGAGCTGGGATACCGTGAGTGAGCATTAAAGCTTTAAGGTTTCCTGACGAGATATAAAAATAGCTAACGATAAAAGAAGAAATTCAATCCAAAAATGAACACTATCAAACAACATTGAATTATACGAATATTTGTACATTAAATTTCAGGTGCTATGAACACATATCTGCAGGCATTCATAACAAAATAATTTGAACTTAATCGCATAATGGCAATAAAAAATGAAATTATCCTCATTATTGACTAGGCAAATGTACGTACCTGCAAACCAGCGGCCATGGAGCGCGTTGACAGACGCAGCAGCAGTAGCGATGGAAGGACACTTGACATAAACGTTGCCTTGTGCAGACTGCTTGTCCACAAACACATGCAGGACACCACCGTGCTTGTTGCACTCCTGAATCACGTCGTCACGGATCTCATTGGCCCAGTTAGGGGCCTGCTCTGAGGAAGGGTCAAACATGTTGGACAGCAGGAAGCACTGTGTAGCGATGGGTGGGGTTGACTGCTGCAGCGACTGGGCAGGCATGTGTAGAGCATTCACTGCTGCAGGGGGGAGCTGGAGGCCTGTGCCTTCAGCGAGCTTGGCCATCAGCTGGAGTCGCTGCGTGGCTCCTGTAAAGCAAATGAAACAAATGTGAAGACGAAGCTTTACCGTACAATAGCTATGGCTGTAAGTCCTTCTCACGTGAGATAACGTACAGTAAGTACGTAATGTATCGCCCTAATTTGGAATTGGTCTTTAAAACGGTAGATAGTCCAAATTATTCTATATAAATAAATTTTTCAAGTCGATGATTCATACAACTTCTAGATTCACTGTAAATTGTTACATATATTTGATCAATACTAGAAGGTCTATATAACAACACCTGCAACTAGAAAGATGTCAGCATACTTCACAGAGAAATAAGCATCCAACCAACTGACACGCTCTTTATTTCGACAGCAAAGCAACTTTGATCAGAAGAAAAGAATAAAAATGCCTTATTCTAAAACTCACCAAGCTCGACACCAGTTCTTTCTTTTTCATCGAGATCAAGCAGTGAGTTGCCTTGGCTGTTTTCGTTTCGGTCTGTGACATGATTTACTTTCATGGGACGTCCTGCAAGCTCAAAACCGTTCAGCTGTTCCAGTGCTTTCTTGGCGTCTTCGCTATTGTGGAACTGCTCAGTAGAACACGGTCGACATGAGTCATGAGTGACACCTGGTGCTACAACTCCCCTACCAACACGACATACACGGTCACAATCAAATAGTGAACAAATGAACGTTTGTTCAATACTAAAAACCAAACAAATAGATATATACTATGATACATGAATAAATTTTCCGTTTAGTCAAGAACATCCCCGGTGTAATTTGTACCGTAATTTTTATCATTTCGCATTAGCTGAGGAGACGTGTTTAGGGTTGCGAAGTGGTACTCATACATTGTAAATATCTAAGTAGAACTAATATATTAGAACAAGCAGTACAAAATAACTCAACTGAACAACCACAATGTGACTTCAATTATTTCTCACCGTGACAAAGCCGTAGCCCTTCGAGCGTCCTGTCTCGGAGTCCATTATTAACTGAATGACGTCTATTTTCCCAAAGGGTTCAAAGATGCCCTTGAGCATCTCTTCGGTGATGTTGAAGTGAAGAGACCCAACATACAGTCTCATGGGACCAGATCCAGGCTTCGTGCCATGATCAGGGTTGTTGATGTTGGCTGCCCTGTTGCGTTCAGCAAGCGTTGGCTGCACAACAATGGGTACACTGAGCAGTTTCTGGCCAGCGAGACCGAGAGCTAGGGGGACAGACTCCACATCCTCGAACTCGACGTAAGCGATGCCCTTGGACCGGCGCGTCTTTGCATCTGTGATGATCCGCACATCCGTCACCTTACCTACCACTGAGAAAAACTCCTCCAGTTCTCTGGCCTTGATGCGGGCAGACAGCTGCATGCAGAACACAGTCCGGGCATCCCGCTCCTCAGCTGTCAGTTGCCTGTTTATTTACGGGAGTACCATCAATTATTGAAAACATCCTTCAAGCTTAAAATGAAATGTACAAATTCCTACTACAAGAATACATTTGGAAAACTTAATATTTCAGCGAAAACAGTTTTGCACCATCCATTTCGGTGTATGAATAATTGATAAAGCAGCGGTAGACAATTTAAGCAGCCTATGCATGTTTGGAAACCTTGCAATATTATTCTGCTTTACTTAAGATGATATAATCAACATACGAGTACTTGCAGAAACTGCCTGTTTTTACATAACTAGTTGAGAAAGTGCAACAATGACAAGCATTTCAGCGCACCTTCCATAATTGTATATATTGTATAACTCTGTTAACAAAATACTATATTTTCTGCACACACATTTAGCGCTCTGCATCCATGCAGTAGTCTGGATACATTACTGGGTGCTGTGCAACCGACAGTTCCGCAACATCTACTCCATCACTCAACATTTCCACGACATAGGTGGTAACTTTCATGCATACGTTTTCAGTCAACGTAAGGGGAAATTACACAGGATTATTGACGTTTTTTCTTAATATTGGCATTCCTACCGACCTACTACGTAAGGCACACATATTGACGAGACGAATACTGATATAGAAAAGCACAACTGCTATTCAAATGGAACTAGTAGTAGTAGTGAAGTTTGTTTGCCTTTCAGATTAAATCGCGCCGAGGGTCTCGCAATTCAGAGGACAGTTTATCTGTTGAGTCATCATAACAATAATGTAATATTACTTTCAGCATTATTATATGATTTCTAGTTAATAAAGATTAGCGTGAACTAGCACTAATTCAGGTTCCTGCAAAGAGTACATGTTGAGTCAGTCGAGCCGCTAGCCATACCCACCTTTTATTCTCTATGTGGATCTCGTGACTAGTGCTCCTATTACGACTCCTTCTGCTGCCACTCCTATGACGCCTCCGCCTGTCCCTTGACCTGCTCCTTGTAGCCCTCAACTTCTTTCTGTCCCTCGACTTGCTCCGTGATCTCTTCTTGTCCCTAGACCTGGACCTCTTTCTGTCCCTAGACCTGCTCTTGGACCTCTTCTTGTCCTTAGATCTGCTCTTAGATCTTTTTCTGTCCCTCGACCTGCTCTTAGATCGCTTTCTGTCTTTGGACCTCTGTCTTTCCTTAGAAGGCTTGCGGTGCTTGTCTCGAGGTCTGTCAACCTTGTCTCTCGATCTCCTAACGTCTCGATCTTTTGATCGTCGGTCACGGGATCGTGATTGGCGGTCTCGAGACTTTGATCTCTTGCGGTCACGAGACTTGGAGGGATGCCGCCGTGTCGCGTGCCGGTCTCGGTCTCGGTCTCTGTCCCTGGACCGAGACCGGCGCTTACTGCGGTCCTTGTCACGGTCTCTGCTGCTGTCTCGGTCCTTCCTGCTCAAAAACCAACTAATTAAATAAGGACTAAAATGTAGCTGCTGAATTTAAAGAAATTGGTATCTGTGAGAGAACTAAGCTATTGACATTCAACAGAGAACTAAGCTATTGACAACATTCATATCCATCACAGCTTCTAATCTATTCAACAGTATTCTCAATTCCAAAGTTCACTTGGAAGTTGACAGCTTTTACTACTTAAATCCTAATTTTTTAAATGAAATAAATAATCCTGAAAGCATTAGGGGAGCACATGGCAAGGAAAGGAGGGTACTGAAGAGTGATGCTTGTTAGGACATGGCAACAAGAACAAGTCACTTTGTTCATTCTTGGGTTGCACCTCAAGTTCCATGCTGTATAAAACTCAATCAAGTTATACGACTCTTTTAGACATTACTTAAATAAGAATTGAATTATGCTGATGATATTAGCTGGAGAATTTAAAGTGTGATTGGTACTAAATACTTTACACATTGAAGAAAAACATATTACAATACACCTCTGCTAAAAATGAGCATTATGCAAAACACCTGTTAACATTCTTTTCAATTTAGAGTTGAATAAAACTCAAGCATCACTATTTGTTTATGGAGCCTTTGCTTAAAAAAAAGGCTAATGTGTAGCAATGTGCCAACTCTAGCTTTATCTGTAATTTTTCTTAGATATAAAAATCACAAATAAGCTCAATTGTATTGAAATGAACTTCCTCTCAAGACACAATCAAAATACTAAAACTGATCCCTCCATGTCATACATGGTAGAATGACACAAGAACAAAAACATTAGAAAGATTAATCCTTATTCTTTACAACAGCAAATATCTAATACCACACAATTTCAAAAGGACACAGAGATAAACTTGCCTGCTTTTGGAGTGGCCGTTCTGCTTGCTGTCTGCGTCGACTGAGGTGTTGTTGGCTGTCAAGTCATCCTAGAGACACAAGACAGGTGTAACGGTGCCACCAAGTTCAGACGAGGGAGAGAAATCATAAAATGCCAATTAGTTTACAACTGATTACATGAAATAAATGCTCAGCCAAGGAGGGGCTAACAGAGCACATTTGTAGAGAAAGCACCTCTTGTAGTAGGCAGGTAGTGAGAGTTTGATGATTTGCATGGTTATTGCCACTGTTAGGCCAAAGCAACATCCACAGTGCCTTATAATCAACTTCATGGACTTACCCATACCACACAGTAACTCCTTCAAGCCAACGACTTCATTGTACAATAATATAAAACTAAACTCAATCAACTCGTATGGTTTTTAGACACCAAATCTTTGTGTACTTATACACATAGTTCATTAACTTTATTTAGATGAATTAAACGACACTGAAGATGTCAACTGGAGGAGTTAAAGCATGACTGGCAGCACGGCACAGAAGACATAATTATTCAGCCAAGATGGTC
>VCRD01005032.1:14306-38684 GCA_006783055.1 Trinorchestia longiramus
CTGTGAGACTGTGAGACACGAGACTGTGAGACACGAGACTGTGAGACACGAGACTGTGAGACACGAGACTGTGAGACACGAGACTGAGACTGTGAGAAACGAGACTGACCTCTTTTTGATGCACGAGACCGGCTCCTTCGCGGTCGCTTTACTGCAGGAGCCGCCTGTGGAGGAGGGGGCAAGAAACTGGTTGAAACTAGTTACAGACTGGTTGAAACTAGTTACAGACTGGTTGAAACTAGTTACAGACTGGTTGAAACTAGTTACAGACTGGTTGAAACTAGTTACAGACTGGTTGAAACTAGTTACAGACTGGTTGAAACTAGTTACAGACTGGTTGAAACTAGTTACAGACTGGTTGAAACTCGTTACAGACTGGTTGAAACTAGTTACGAACTAGATATACACTAGATAAAACCCACAACAAACTGGTTCTAACTGATTACCTGTCGCCGCCATTGAATCAGTGTGTCACTGTACCCTCAACTGTCAACATGACAAGCGAAGGTCATAACAGTAGCAACACCTTTGCATACATCAAAACACCTAACCTCATGTACACAGGAGAGCTAGCCTGACATGCACATCCTATACATATATAGTACCTGTATGCATTCCAATTGCCGACACATACACAAAGCCGCAAATTATATTCCCCTTCTCATGAAACAGTGAGAAAAATCTAACCAAAATTTTGTTCAATCAAACCCAGAGCACTCACCATCTTGATGTCGTCCTTGCTTTCAGAGAACAAGGTTCGTTTTGTAGCAGTATGACCTTTGGAAATCAGCACGTTAGCCCCCACACTTGCGTTTGAAGGAAAACCATTGTCCATATTTTCGTTCACCCCAGAATCCAGGTTAGATACGCTTGCCGGGATGGCCCTAGCCATTTCTTCAGAACAACGTTCTTGATTTTGTTGACTATGGCTGTCTTCAAGAGAAGCATCTTTTTCGAGCTCCGCTTTGGCATAACATGAATGTTTTTCAGCTTTGATTTTTCCACAAAGATCGCCAGCAGCATTGCAGAAACTCGAAGAGTCCTCTTGTCTGTTGATAGACACCAAATACTTGGCGTCATTTTTGCTTCCTTTATGATGTGAAGCTACACCACACGCAGCGGACACAGCTACTGAGCATGCAGGAGGATCAACTGGTTTGCTTGTGGTTGGTTGTGTTGCGGTTGCCGTGCTGCCACCAGAAAGCAACACTACTTTAGCTGCACGAGGTGCACCTGAGACAGAAGCCGTGGCAACATCGCCCGCCACCACGACTGATGGCGACGATGAACATGAGCCATTATCAATAGAAAAACTGACCGGAGATGTTAAAGGAGAAATGGGATCTATAGACGTCGAGAACAGTGAATTGCTCTTCAGCGTTGCTACTTCTGATGCCGTTTTGGCAGAGGAAACAGAGTTTTGCAGGGTGAAATCAGAAGACACAAGAGAGTCAGAACATGGCAAGTTCACGGAGTCAGTCTCGACAGTTTGCAATGCTTGTACATTTACTCCAACAAGGTCTAACGACAGACCTCCACTATTGATGGGCAAAGTTTCAGACACCAGGTTCATGTTGTGATGTTCATGGCTTTCCAGATAGTTAGAGCTCTCAAACACAACCTCATGGGATGCAACAGGAGGCGGCGTGTTTTTGCACTCCTCTGCAGTAACGGAAACTGGGATTTCCTGCACACCAGCTTCACTGAGGTTTGGATCCCTGATGTGATGACCCACAGAGAACTGAGGCATCATTTGTGAGTAGGACTTCACGTGAGACAAACTCACAGGAATCGCCTGGACTTGCCTCGCTTGTGTTTGAAGTGTGGGACACGGAGACTGAAGAAGCAGATCATCACGAGATAGAGCCACAAAGTGCCGTCTTGCAGCATGGTCATTGTTTGGGATTCTCAACGATGAATGAAGAGGCTCTGATAACTCAGGCCCAGCAGCTGATTTGCCAGACTCAGACTCTGAAAGGTTTGGATATGACATTTGTGTCGAGCCTCCCAGCGCACTGGCCGAGCTCCGGTCCAGATGGTTGAGAGCATCTTTCTCCCTGTACGAGGAGCTGTTATTAATTTCTTCAGAGAAGATTTCTTCAAAGGCGGCTGAGACTCCACTAGCATTGGACGAGTTACTGTAAGTCACAGACCTGTTCTGATCAGATCCTAAAAACTTGACAGGAGATGGAAAGTGTTCCTCCAGTTGTGACAAGTCAATCATGCTGGCATCACAGAAGACCTCTTTATTTTTAACTTCCACTACTTTCACAGGTGAACTCTTGGCCACAGGCGCTGAGGGAAGTAAGCTCTTTTTAAATGAAGGAGCTGCTGCCAGCATGTCATTCTGTGACGAGGTTTCAAAGCTGTTCACATTTGAAGGACTAATCGTTTGAGATAAAGAGGAAGGACTCCCTGAACTTTCTGTTGAGAAATTCAGCAAAGAAATGGCAGCACATGATCTAGCAGCAGAACTAGAGTTGTTCTCATGGAGAGCACTAGGTGCAGCCTCTCGGTCTCTCACGACAGGAGCATGACAGTCAGAGGAGGAGGTCTCTTCAACAGGAGGATTGTGGCCGCTGTTATGTGTTGCAGCACGACCTACCACAGCAGCAGGACTACCAGCAACAGCACCAGCACACGCACCAGTATCAGCACCAGTATCAGCACCAGCAATAGCACCAGTATCAGCACCAGCACAAGCACCAGTATCAGCACCGGCACTAGCACCAGTATCAGCACCGGCACTAGCAACAGTATCAGCACCGGCACTAGCACCAGTATCACCAGCCGCAACACGCGCGGGAGCAGCACCAGCAGTGGTTACAGATAAGCCCTCAACAGGAGCCTCTTGACACCCATCAAGGCGCTCAGACGGCGCCTTAGGCCTGTATCCTGTACAAATAAAGCAGGTCAATAACATCTTGTATAATCCGTAAGAAAATAACATTTTTTAATCCTAAAGAGAGGACTTTTTGGAAAAACGATTTTTCTGTATAATGGTTATTTACAGCTAAATTTACCAAATTAAACGCAGCTAAATGTCCACTACAAGACGTGTAATGTTCCTTTTAACAGCAGAAGGCAGGAGAAGGGCATCAGTATTAGGAATTATTTGTAATACACATCACCAGCTTGGTCGACTGGTGAGCGAATCTGCTTGCGAGCGGAAAGACCCGGGTTCGAATCCCGCTGCCGACATGGTTGACGCGGCTAGAAATACGGCATGGGACTTGGGTAAACAACCGAATAATTATCGAAGTAATTATCCGACCCAAGAATGGACCAGAAGGTTCGTTCCTATAGCCTCATTTTGTTCTGTTCTGTTCTACATGTACTTATATTATTGGGTAATATAAATTAAAATAAACCTTGACAACTTCTACTTCAAGATAATAATCAAAATTCAACACTCTAATAACAAACACTATAAAATATAACTAAAGAATAATGCATACTTGGTAATTAAAACATTTAGCAGCAGTAGCACCAAGAGCATCGCCTCAAGATTTCATGGACAAATAAGTAAACCAGGTTGTTGTTGCCTATTTATACACAGAGATACACAGTACAATGGTTGTAGATATGACACCACCTCTTATTTAAATCAGTACACGGATGAAAAAGAACCACTAAAAACATTTGTCTCAATGAAATTGAATTCACAGAGAAGAATATTTACTTAGGTATGTCTACACATTAATAATTGTTCAGTAAGTCTTATCAGCTTTGAAGCAATTGAACACAAAAATGCAGCTTCTTTAAGAATTCTTCAATGCCCTACACAATGTGAATTACTTTCTTCTTACAGCGTTATGAGAACATCAACAGATATTCAACTTTGAACTAGGCCCAGATTTTGAATATTTCCAAGCTTGAACTTGAGAGAATTCCTCAATTTTTTGGACTACGGCCACAGCCACCTGAAACTGATGGGCGGGGCTCAGCAGCCTCGAGCTCGTGGTTGTCAGCTGTACAGCTGCCCTCGCAGTCACCATCAAGCCCCTGCATAAAAAAGCAATATGATGACATAATTAATACACATTTGGCCAGAGACAGTTAGTGCACATAACTTTAGAAGTTGGTCAGAAACAGTTGGTGTGGAATGAAATAAGTTTAAAAATTCAATCAACACATTATACCATCAAAGTCGTACATTTCAGTACTTAGCAGGTATCAGTGACCATAGCAAACACCAGAATGTGAAGAACAGTCAGACACCTCAAGAAAATAGAGACAAACCCTCCATAAATAAACGCGTATGCTGAATTTGCAATGTTCCGTTACATCAAATTAATTTCAACCTAGCTTACATTAAAGACAATCCTAATAATATGAGCACTGATACGTCAGGCACAACATTTTAAATCATTCAAAAGAAAACATGCATTAACCAATGATACAATAATACGTTCATTTCTTGTTTTCTAGTTTTACCTCAGGTAGAAGAAGAATATTGTACATACACTCAAATTGATGTACATATGTATATTCTTAATTCGATACAGAATCAAAAATGGATGTTATTCACTAAAATAAACTTACAAACAACTGGAAAATTTTATACCTATTATATGCAAGACAAATCAGCAGAAAATGTAATTTACTCATTAAGAGAAAACGAAGATCACAAGTTAAAAGCAAATGTAAGTTTTGAATCAACTCACACTAGGAACATCCTTCGCAGTAAGTGTCAGATGTTGTTGATGTTCAAGAATTTGATCAGGTAGCTGCAGTAGAGATCCACCACGAGCTAAAGGATCCCTGCCACTGTGAGGCAGAGATCCAGACAATCCCAGCTCATAGGAACTTGCTATCTCCCCGATGCTGTCTTCTGAACATGCTACGCCAGGTGATTCTGCTTCATCTACTTGATCAGCTATGGACTTTCCAGGATTTGTTGCTTGCAGAGAGCTTTTTCTTTGACCATACAAATAATGAATGTTTGTTTGAGTTGAGGATTTGCTAGCAGACAAAGAAGGTATATAGGAACGAGAGACTGAGAAGTTTCCTAAAGGTTCATCTTCTTCATCAGATGATGAATAAAAGTCATGTGATTTTGCAGGGAATGATGTTAAGTAAATATTCTTGAGAGAATTCATGGCAATACTTGAACTAGACTCGTATTGGCTGGACTGTATCAAGCCACTGTCAGCTTCATAGGAATAAGGACTATTTATAAGTGCTGGGCTGCGGGAAAATTCTCTGTCAGAAGTATCCAGACAATCCAAGGGTGTAGGGTCTCCTGTTGAGTCAACAGTGGAGTCCAGGAGAGGTAGGGAAGGCGTAGGGTGAGAGTGCAAAGAGCCTCTACCATTACCTTCCTCACCACCATGCTCTGTTGATGAAGAAACACAACACTCCTCCCCAGGAGAAAGTGATCTCTCAGGCAGGCCTTCACAAGCAATATTCCTAGCAGGTGGTTCAACAAGAATAACTGGATAAGCCTCATTACTTTCTAGGTCATTGTTACTGTAAGCGTGAACATCCATCCCAAAAATGTCCCGACTTGTTGATGCAATTGAACAGTTGAAAGAACCAGGATGTTGAGACGAACTAGCAACAGATGACAGTCTTGACATACTAGGCAGCCTTACAGAATTGGATGCTCTAGAAGCTGATGACCTTGAAGAAAAATCAGATGTTCCTAGCACAGAAAGTGAGCCTGAAGAGTTTGAAATTTCCATAGCAGAAGAAGGCTCTGCCAGGCTCTCAAATTCATTACTTCTACCTGGTACAGGGTCTCCTGAAAATCCAATAGCAAGAGCAGAGGCAGGGGCTTGGAAAGATGAGTTTGTACATCCAAATGAAGGACCAGGAACACTATGAGACTGTCCAGCAACACTGTGCAGCACAGAAGATGAGGTGGCTATTGACATACCTGAAGACATATTAACCACTTCAGCTGACTGCAGAAGATTAGGACAAACTTGAGCACTGGTAGAGGCACAATTTATGGAGGAGTGAGAGCCCATATACTCATTTAGTGTACACCCAGAGGGTTTAGCACTTGCATGCTGTTCTGCAACTATATTTATCAGGCTTGGTGAATTTTGATTAGGAATGCTTAGTGTTGAAGAGGAAGTGCTGGAATTCTCTCCCATTTGAGATGGTAATGACACATTAGATGCACTGTACTTGCTCATCATTGATATGTGCTGCACATCACTTTTTTCAAGACATGGTTGGCTCACTAAAGGCAATATTTGCCTTTGATTGAGTGTCTGAACTTTGTTATCTTGAAAGCTTTGTACAGTAGAATAGAAAGGAATGTTTTTCAATACCACAGAATTTTCAGACACTTTAGTAATGGCCACAGTTTGAATAATATTTTGAGATGATGCCCCAGCCAGAGGTCTACTTGGAGACCAAGCATGAGGAAATGAATGCAGAGAAGAGCTCCCAGGTGAACTTAAAGCCTTAGATGCTGCACGAGAATGTTGACCAAGAGTTTGATCTTGCTGATTTATGTTGGAGTCATGAGCCATGTTTGAACTTTTGAACATTGATGAAACTAATCGTGATGGTCCTGGGGATGGTTGGTGTATGTCTGATTTTAACTGTTGTGCCACTTGTGAATTATTAGTGAATAAAGCAGAGTATTCATGTGGATCAACAGAATTTTGGTGCTGGCTAATTCTTTCAGAAACACTCACACAGGGAGCCTCATAGAATAATGAATGAATTTGACTTGGATTCCCAGTAGAAAATAAAGGCAAGGTTACAGAAGAAGAACTATTGACAGCTGGAACTGCACTACTCTGGCATGCAGGTGTTGGATGGGAACACGTCACATGAAGGACATCAGCACTTGCAGCATGTGATGCATTTGGTACTGACAGGCCCAGAGCAGATGTGCAGAAGTTATTCATACTGTTAGCACTTGAGACTTGTACTCTGGTAAATGTAGTGCTTGTGCTAGCAGTAGAAGGTACATGAGCCTCCATGTCAAATTGACTGCCTGCTGGCTGGGAAGGTGCAGACATTTTCTCATCCACCATGCTCCATGAAATCAATAACTTCAAGACTAAACTGAAGTTTCATCCTGAAATCAAAGCAAAAGATTAGATACATCAAATTGCAATCATTTCTAAACAACATTCAAATGGAGTTAATAATTGTATCCAGATACATCAAGAGAAAAATAATACAGGTGTCATAGTAATTTACTAATGTAACAATTAGTAGAGAATTCAAGATCTTCAAATTCATTTATCAAAACATTATTGGATTCTTCCAAACTGAAGCATTCCAGTAGCACATGATTCACTGAATCCATATACTACAGGTTTGAGTATGCCATATACAATTGAAGTATCCTACATACAATTTTCGGTCCTTACGTATTATCGGGAGGACCTTTGATTTTTACTTTTTATTTTTTTTCACAGGGTTTGTTGGTTAGGTTAGGTTAGGTTAGGTTAGGTTAGGTTAGGTTAGGTGTAATGTAATGTTATTTTATTGTTTTAACCGTTTCAATAAATAATTTACTTTAATTTTTGAGTCGTTTTTTTAAAGGTCCTCCCGATAATACGTAAGCACCCAATTTTCAATACTCCATATACAGTTTGAAGTATCCTACATACAGTTTTGAGTATACCATATCTAGTACACAGCAATCATATAATTTCAAGAATCCTATGTACAGTTTTGAGAACCCCATATACAATATTGAATATTCTACATAGTTTTAAGTATCCTACATACAGGTTTGAACATAATAGTTAGCTACTTTTACAAAACATGCTATTGACACAGTTTCCAGTACATTTGACTTTTTTTTTATGTATTCTAAATGAAATTCTGTAGATGACAGTGTTTCCCAAATTGACCTATTGAGTAACTAGCGTATGTATCAACCACGATAGACAATGACTCTGAGTCATCATTGATTATGAGAGATTCCCTTAATGTTGTGCAAGACAAAAATTTAACGCAACTCTCAAAATAAAGTGGCAACATCAAACAGTAGACACGAGACTGCTGATGTGATGCCTACATACAATGAAATGATGCACCAGTGTTCTCATCACACCATGCAGACACGAATATTGTTAATGTTACACATTTTCTTAAAATTCATTCAAGCAGAATAACAAGCCTAAATAGAGATAAGAGTTGTACCCTTAACTTTTATTGAATAGTTAACATTTTGCAACAATATGACATACCCTTGGTTGTAATTTAATGAAGAAATTTCATTTTATAATTAGTTGTTTGTTATTTACTCAATAATGTATACTCAACTACTAAATCAATAAATGAATCATAACACTATAATGAATCACTTGGACACAATGATAAATACTCATATATTGAAAAATTTAATAAATATTGATAAAAGCCTTATGCATCAAAATCGAAAAACATGATACATGTAAGTGGATGGAACTCTGATAGATAAAAATTCTTTGTTCTAAAGAAGGTAAACAAAAACAATTATTCAAAATTTTAGCTCAAACAAACTTTTGCATCAAGACTAGCAAGCACAGATTAACACTTATGAAAGCAGGAAGTCAATAACTCGGAGGTAGAATTTCGTAATATAACCCCATAATTATAACACTTCATTGTAGGGCTACACCTACACCATTATTACACCCCACAATCAGCTGCTAACATCCTTACGCCGCCCTACCAAAACAAGTTCAAGCAGGCACGCGAAATTGTCGAGTCCATTTACGAGCTACGGGGAAGGAAGGCCTTGAAGATTGGCAAAAATATTGACGTCATTAAATGGCTTTTTGGATAATAATAAATGTATATAGACATATAGCCACCTTTGATTATTCTATTTAAACGGGTATCAATTCATTCAAGATTGAAATACAATATATATCCCACTTTAAACTTAATTTAAGTTCACTTATTGAATCAAATTCCACCTGAATTAGGCTGAACGACAGCGTTATTGACTCCTCGACTGCTGTGTCAACTCAGGCATCTATCATTGTATCGTTCAAATTTGGTTTAATTTAATAAGGTTTTCGTCCGAAAATAGTTCTAGTTTAATCCTCATGGCCTCATGATTTGTGAGATATTTAAAAGATAATTAATTTTTAGAAGAGTTTACGTTGAAGACTGAGTTGATCCTTTCAGTTACATCTTGTTATGTACAAAAAACACAACTCTTCCGGAAGTAATTTATGTAACAGCTTTTCATACGTAAAATTAAAAATTGCAGAATTTAAAATTAGAACTTTGATTTAGAATAAAGTATTTCTGAAACTTATTAGTAATATGAAAAATTATGTATAATTTGCATTATTCGCAGTAATGCTTTAGAAAAAAAGAGAGAAAGAAACTTTATTTTCAATATGGTTTACAGTACAGAATCATTGGATTTTCAAATTCTTAAGGTCAACATCTTAAGAGTAGTGACGATGCTTATCGATAAGATCTCATGAGTAGTAATGATGCTTCAAGCGAGGTTCCCGTCCTCAGTGCTGTAACTTGAAGTAGAGGCTCAAAAGGGCGTTTCGATTAAATAAATAAATAAAATGAATAAATGAACTTTATTTCCAATAGATTATACAGTACATATACTCACAGAGGCGTGTCAACGAGTGAGGTTGAGATGTGGCTTGCATCAAGCGTTCAACGAAGCAGCTGTAGGACATGTTCTTCTAGCTGTCAATGGTCAGGCACAAACAAATCGTGACAGCTACATGGAACGATCCCAAGCCTTACTGCATAGCAGAAGGGTACCCTCACCAGTTGGCCGCGCTGGGAGTACGTCAAGGTGTAATATTACAACGAGCACCTAGCGGAGCAGCTGCAGGGCATATTTCTAGCCGCTGATAGTTAAGCACAAGCAGACTACGACGGCTACGCGTCTCGAACCCGGGTCATCCAGTAACGCGAGTGGGTACGGTCACATTACCAGAAGTAATAATGTTACCTAATGTTCAGTTACGCCACAACAAAGTCTCTATTCGCCAATTAATTACGTGAAATAATTCCTATGATAAAATATGATTCATATCTTAATTCATATAATTCAGTCATGATTGTATTACTGAGTGCATTTCAATAGAAATAATGTGCTCGGTTTACGAATATTTCGGTTTACGAGCTCGGATCAGTCAATATACTTGTTAACCGAGCTCTTTCTGAGCAGCAAATAAATTTAATGCTCACCTGAAAGGGAATTGAAATAACTTATGAGAAATACAAGCTCCATTTTGCAAGAAAAAGTAGTGGAAGATAAATTACTTAGGTTTATACCGCATAAACAAATAAGTATTGTGTATGAGCTATACATCTTGCCTTCTATATATAGCGATGTGATCCATTCATGGCAGAGCAATTAAAGAAAACCTTCGTAACGTGAAAAAATTGCCTTGTTCATTCAAGTTTTTAATTTAGTATCAACTTGGTTCTGAGTATTTAAAAAAATCGACACTTTTCTCAACTCATGCTGTACAGATTTGTTGTTAGTTATATCTGTGGATTTGCTAGATTAGCTATTAGTTGAAATAAGCGAATACATCCCATAATTTTCAATCTAGTTTAGTGAGTTCTGCAGAACAAAAGTTTCTCGCTTTTCTCGTTTTCCATTACTTACATCTCCATTACTTACATCTCTATCTATTACCTACACTTCTATTACTTACACCTTTATAACTTACATCTCTATTACTTACACCTCTATTTAAATAAAATAAATTGCTAAGCCACTGCATAACCTCCAAACTTATGTTAATTGAAAAATCGAATCAGCTCCGTAATTAAGAAACCAAGGCTCATCAGATAACAAATTATTTATGCACTTCGCTACATGATACAATGCATAAAAAATAATGTGCCAGGACACTACACAAAGGCAACGCTTTCTCATTGCCATTTTCTGCATTTTTCTCCTTACCTTATCAGTATCATCGCACGCCACTCTTCTATTTCGATTACAGCAGTCCTGTGCAGTATCTTATCTAACACAGATTACCCAAAACACAAAGACAAGTATAACGTTTGATTGACCAGTGTGACTCTGTGTGTCACGTAGCAGTCAACTTTCAGCACTACAGAAGAAACTTCAAGATCTCTGCGTAGTTAAACCTATCAGTTCAAAGTCCTCGTTATCTCAAAATGCCGGTAAGATTTCTACTCTGTCACGGTAGATGTTTTAGAACAAAATCAGTACGCAGTTTTTTAGCTTTGAAACATTGATGTTGACTGCTATGTTTGAATACTTATCTCACGGTCAGCAGTCAGGATAACGTGAAAATTTATGAAAGAATCCCGGAATAAACAAATGGAAGTACATATTGTGGGCATCTATGTAAAACAATAGTGCTGAAGTCTTCATAAATGAAACAATTCATTATAAATCAAATTGAAATTAATATTTGTTGATTGGAGTAAGGGATTAGGGTGGTAAAGAGAGGGAAAATTAGGGAAATGTCTTTTCTTTACACGAAATTTCATATACCCTGTCCCCTTTCTTACACCCTGTCCCCTTTCTAACGTGAAGAAAATAATGGGGCATATATTACCTATTATATATGTTCATACATCTAGTTGTATTATGACAAAATTATAGAGCAATCATTACCTATCACATATGTTTACACATCCAGATCTATTACAACAGTCGTAATGTATATTACTACGATTGTATTTTATTATTTGATTTTAATCACCTTCGCATTGAAGACAAACTTAGCTAGGGTTCCACAATTTTATTCGTAAAATTCCAGTGGATGTCAGCAGTCTCCACGAGCAGCTGGTGATGGTACGGCACGGGGGCTAGGCTACAGGCTATTTGTTTCCCCTCACCACAACTCTAGTTTCCAATTTCAGAAACATCTTACGATTTTATTGGATTTACCCACAATTTCATAGGATTTACTCGTGATCCCATGGGATTTACTCACGATTTCTTGGGATTTACTCCCGATTTCTTGCGATTTTCTCACGATCTCCTGGAATTTACTCACGCCCCCAGTCAGGAAACTCTAAAGTGGAAGCTGACATTCACCAGACTGAATTTTGCATTCCACCACAGAGAGAGTGCATCTCCATCCACGTAGGCCAGGCTGGTGTCCAGATCGGCAACTCCTGCTGGGAGCTGTACTGCCTGGAGCACGGCATCCAGCCTGATGGAAGTCTGATGGAAACTGCTCCTTTCGAAGACAGTTCTTATGAGACATTCTTCAACGTGACTGAGTCTGGCAGGCATGTCCCCAGGGCAGTGATGATCGACCTGGAGCCCAGTGTTATCGGTGGGTTGTCGTGTTATTGGTGGGTTGCCCAGTGTTGTTGGTGGGTTGTCCATTGTTATCGGTGGGTTGTGCAGTGTCTTGGTTAGGTTGATAAGTGTCGTGAGAAGCAAGCTGTACAAGAATCTGAATTACACGTACATGTTTAGTACGTCAATTTATTGGGAACAGAATTTTTCTTTTATTCTTTTTCTGTGTCTTCATGTTTACTTCGGGAGATTCACTCAGGTCGATTTATGAGTATTTCCGTTTGCGATGCGGGAGACTCTGGTTCAAATCTTGCATCCACGTTGGTGGGCTTATGAATGATCATCGGTTGATGAGATACACGTCCTGCGTGCTGCAACGCAGGACACTCGAACCTGCACGTGTCTACCTCAAGTCGCACCAAAAACAACGAAAAACAAACAAAAATGTATATTTCGAATAAAGTTGGTACATAAGATATGTAACAGCATTGGTTTTTAAAGATGCCTTCTCATAAAATTCTTAAGTGGTAGGTATTCTATGCATAGTGGATGATATAACAGCGGTACCTACGGGTATTCGCAAACATTCACATCACGCAATGAGCGTTAAATATACATGTTGAAGTAAATGAAACTTCACTTTTTCAAAAATATGAAAGCCACCAAGAACAGCAACAGTCGCTGGGAGCAGCATCATTGGTCGTGAGATAACGTTAATAATTTTAAACCCAGGATCATGCAATGTGAATTTCCACTTTAATTTGTGATACCGTACTGCATGATATAATGAAACAAAGTTTATTTAGTATGGTTGCACTGACAGATGAGGTACGGAGTGGGCTGTACAGGCACCTATTTCATCCCGAACAACTGATCAGTGGTAATGAAGATGCAGCCAATAATTACGCCAGGGGTCACTACACAGTCGGCAAGGAGGTCATAGACGAAGTAATGGGCAGAATCAACAAAATAACGGAACAGTGTTCTGGGTTACAGGTATGTGAAGTAGTGAATGTAATTACGTGTACACAACACTGTCTCATCTACACCAACACTGTCACATCTACACCAACACTGTCTCATCTACACCAACACTGTCACCTCTACACCAACACTTTCTCATCTACACCAACACTGTCACATCTACACAAACATTAATGGTCATTTACAGTATTGACTTGTAGGGCTTCATTTAACTGATTACTTGTATTAATAACCATTTATTGACTTGTAGGGCTTCATTTAACTGATTGCTTGCATTAATAACCATTTATTGACTTGTAGGGCTTCATTTAACTGATTGCTTGCATTAATAACCATTTATTTACTTGTAATTATATATTAACTTGTAGGGTTCCATTTAACTGATTGATGACACTAATAACCATTTATTTACTTGCAGGGCTTCTTCGTGTTTCACTCGTTCGGAGGCGGCACAGGTTCAGGGTTCACAGCACTGCTGATGGAGCGACTGTCTGTGGAGTATGCCAAGAAAACCAAGCTCGAGTTTGCTGTGTATCCTTCCCCTACTGTGAGTGGGCTGCCCACCTGGTGTGAGTGGGCTGCCCGCCTGGTGTGAGTGGGCTGCCCGCCTGGTGTGAGTGGGCTGATTTACTGTGAGTGGGCTGCCCACCTGGTGTGAATGGGCTGATTTACTGTGAGTGGGCTGCCCACCTGGTGTGAGTGGGCTGATTTACTGTGAGTGGGCTGATCGTGCCAGTAACAAGAGTAACAACAAGGTCAAAAGCCACACAAAAATTGTCATTTGTTCTGGCGAGTTTTCTACACAATTCTTTGTTCTCGTGAAAACCTGCGCTAAAAATAAGTTTCACTCAAAGAGCTTTGCAATTGACGCAAAATTTTTACAATTTTCATAAAGTTTTGCGTTAGTTTCGTAAGTTTTTACAGTAGAGCCCACACTGCACACCTCATGCAGTGTGGGGAGCTACGTTCTGCACAGTGTATGCTCGTACGTGTGTGTGTAATGTACGTGAACAGATGCTAGGCGAGACTTAAGTGTACGTTTGTGGCTTATCAATAGAAGAAAAAATGTCATTTCATTCAGGAATACATGAAATATACAATGAGATTTCAATTATTATTGTTAACATCTTAAGACTAGTGATCGTGCTTCCAGCGACTGTCCCCGTCCATCTTGTGACGTGAGGTAGAGGCTCGTAGGGACACCTCGCGATGATCTGCAAGTTTGAGGAAATTTTCATTTTAAGTCAGTCAGTCAGTCAGTCAGTCAGTCAGTCAGCCTACCTGGTCTCTGTGTCACAAGCAGAGAAAATTCGAGCGCAGCGTGGGGATTCGAGCCCTTGAAACCAGGGATCTGGACACACTAATTACAAGAGTAACAAGAACAAGTAATACTCAAGACTATCACGCACTCTTATTTCTGCAGTACACATGCATTATGGTAAATAACTTGTTCTTGTATCAATTGGTAACATCAATGTTGGAATCATCTATAATTGTAGTCATGTGATTTTAGAGGCATTGTGCAAGTTTGAATGAAACCACATTCTTAGTAAAGCAATTGACGCATTTGCTCCATACATGGTGGGTGATGGATGATGCATGGATGAATAACATATGGTTGTTATTCATACGTACCTACTCTGTTCCCCTAAGTATTTCAGCTCACCTTATCTAATGTTTCGAATAAAATACGTTTTCACGCTTCAGACTGGATGACCATTCGATAGCTGGGTGACCATTCTAGGCAGTGATCCGAAGCTTTAAATCAAATTTCTCAAGGCAAAAAATATTCACCCTCGCATAATTGTTATTGTGGGTGCATCGTAGTTTATGAAGCAGGCAGGGGCGAGAGAACTGGTATCTCCTTCCTCTACAATATAACCCAATAATTAACTCATTTTTTCTCCTTGTGGGGAGATGTTGAGACACACAAACATGTGGAAGCTTTTAAATAATCAAGTCTTGCAGAGCTTCTTCGAAAAAAGGTAACCGTGGACATCTGACAACCTTCCATGAAGCTCATCTAGCGCCCTTACCTCACTCAAGTCGCACCACAGAGGACGGGAACAGTCGCTGGGAGCAGCATCACTAGTCTTAAGATGTCAACTTTAACAACTAAAACCCCGATCCCGAGTGCTGTGAGAAGCTGCGTGTGATATACGCAAATAATGCTGATTTTGTTAATAGTAAGGAAGTTTCTTATGTATTTATTCCTTGTTCCTGTAGATGTCGTCATCGGTAGTAGAGCCTTACAACTCGATCCTAACGACACACACTACGCTGGACCACACAGACTGCGCCTTTATGGTGGACAACGAAGCCCTCTACGACATCTGCAGGAGGAATCTCAACATCGAACGGCCCTCCTTCGTCAACCTCAACAGGCTGGTGGCACAGATCGTGTCTTCTGTGACAGCGTCGCTCAGGTGGGTCTATGTTGGTCTATGTTGGGTCTATGTTGGTGAGGGGTCTATGTTGATCTGTGAGTCTATGAAGGTCAGTTGTTTGGTAGGTCTATGTAGGTCGGTGGGCTGGTGAGTCTATGTAGGTTAGGGGGTCTATATAAAATAGAATAAGGCACTAAAAACAAGCCGCTTGGCCCATTCTTGGGTTGATACCCAAGGTCAAGTGATACCCAAAATAAGGACTTTGTATGTAGTTTTGATATATTAACAAGGACAGATATTAGCATGTATCAAAATATAGGTATAATTTCAGAGAACCCCACTGTCTAGTATGCACCGTGTTTGGAAGTGCATTTAGAATGAAAATATTTAATATGTTTTGCACTGTCTAGGACGAATGTTTTCCAGATTTCATAGAGCCCTGAACGTCGACCTGGCTGAGTTTCAGATGAACTTTATACCGTGCCCGCTGTGCTCTCTTTTGTAGGACTGATACGATCATGCTGCTGCAGCACCTTATGAAGCTAAGTGCCCGTTTTGAAGGGGGGTGAGTCCCGGTCGCTCGATTCTTCGTTGTAGTGTGAGCCAGCGATAATCTACAATTCACCAGAAATAACACTGTGTATCACGTATGTTTTCCAGATTTGATGGCGCTCTCAACGTGGATTTAATGGAGTTCCAGACGAACTTAGTACCGTACCCACGTATCCACTTCCCTCTGGTGACGTACGCCCCTGTCATCTCCAGTGAGAAGGCACACCACGAACAGCTTTCCGTTGCTGAGATCACTAACGCCTCTTTTGAGCCAGAGAACCAAGTGAGTTTTGCTATTTGGTTCACAGAACCTGTTTACTCTAAGAGGATTCATAGTCGGTGTTGTGTTATTAAATAGAATAGAATAAGGCAATAGAAACGAGCCGTTCGCCCCATTCTTGGGTTGATACCCAAGTCCCATGCCGTCAAAAGAAAGGGCATCAATCACGCACGTACGTCTTAATCCCGTTAGTCAATTCAGTCACGTACACACACTTCACTGACGCACAGGCATTTTTGTCATACGTATTTATCTCAATCATACACTGGCTCTGGGAGTTAGGTACGTAGAAATAGTATTGCTGGTTGACTGGCAAGTATCACCGCCGTATTAATTGTTGACTGTTAATGCATGAGTGTTGCGAGGTAATTGTGTTGATTGTTCACTAGCAACTCATTGTTGTTGTGTGATAATTATCGGTATTGTACCGATTTTTTATTTGTATTTGAACGGGTACCCTTTACATTTCGGGCAGTATTGAAAGAAAAAATTATCAAAAACAACAACAAACAAAAACGTATATTTCTAATAAAGTTGGTACATAAGATATGCAACAGCATTGAATTTTAAATATGCCTTCTCATAAAATCCTTAAGTGGTAGGTATTCTATGCATAGTAGATGATATAACAGCGGTACCTACGGGTATTCGCAAACATTCATATCACGCAATGAGCGTTAAATATACATGGTGAAGTAAATGAAACTTCACTTTTTCAATGATGACTCAAGAGGTAGTTGTTGGTGACACTCCTGTAAATTGTGATGTGGTAGGTATTCTACGCATTTTAGGTGATAAGCGGAATATTTTCTTTAGGCACAGCTTAGAATTACCATCATTGCATTTAACAAAATCGGATGTTTAACATCCGAGAAAGACCGAAAAGAAAAAATTATGGGTGTGAAAAGTTAAAACATGAAGTTATAGGTACTTGTTGTTAAATTGAAATTGTAATTTCTAATACCCCTTTATCTTATCCTCGAACGCGTTTCCATCGTGGTTTTAACGTTCTTAACTGGTGAAAATTGATCGATATCGATCAGAAATCATTTGTCGATGATTAAAAACACTACATCGAGATAACATTTAAACTGTTTTCCCCACATCAGTTGGTGAAGTGTGACCCGCGCAAAGGAAAATACATGGCGTGTTGCCTGCTGTATCGTGGAGACGTGGTTCCTAAACAAGTCCAATCTGCCATCAGCTCCATCAAAACAAAGCGCAACATCCAGTTTGTTGACTGGTGCCCCACTGGCTTCAAGGTAAAGTAATGACCAGTTGTATTTGTGATACTAACATCGGCTTCAAGATATAAGTAATGGACGGTTGTGCTCGTATTTGTGATACTAACACGGGTTTTAGGAGAAAGTAATGGACGGTTGTACTCGTATATGTGATACTAACACGGGTTTTAAGGGAAAGTAATGGACGGTTGTACTCGTATTTGTGATACTAACACGAGTTTTAGGAGAAAGTAATGGACGGTTGTACTCGTATTTGTGATACAGATATGGGTTTTAAGGTGAAGTAATGGACAGGTGTATTTATGATAAGACAATCTACTGGTTTCAAAGTAAAATGTTAGATAGTTTGATCTGCGATACGAACACCGGCATTACTAAATTTTTAAAATTTTTGCAATGCTACATGGACCAAAACCTTTCAATTAGCACCGTCCTTTACCTACGTTACTGTACCACAACCATCTGGAGTACCATCTGTTACTTACACTACTTAACCTAACCTTCGGTAGTACCATCTGTTACTTACACTACTTAACCACAACCTTCTGTAGTACAATCTGTTATGTACACTACTTAACCACGACCTTCTGTAGTACCATCTGTTATCTACACTACTGTACCACACCCTTTCAATGAGTACCATCTATTACCTACACTTCCAGCACCCATGTCTTTTCCTTATTGAAATTATCCCCGCCTTCAGATCGGCATCAACTACCAGCCTCCGACGGTGGTGCCTGGAGGGGACCTGGCGAAGGTGGCCAGGGCTGTGTGTATGCTCAGCAACACCACCGCCATCGCTGAGGCTTGGGCCAGACTCGACCACAAGTTTGACTTGATGTACGCCAAGAGGGCCTTCGTCCACTGGTGAGTACAAATAGAAATAAAATAAGGCATTAAGCACGAGTCGTTTAGCCCATTTTTTCGATGATATCCAAGTCCGATGCCGTAATTCTAGCCCCGATGATCAAACACAAACAGACCATGGTGGTTGGGCGTCTCGAACCCGGGTCTTCCCGCATCGCAAACGGGTTAGTAGAGTGCCCATCCCCCATGTCCATGATTTCAAGGATCTTTAAAATGAATAGTGAAATTGCCTGGAATTTGTCCAGAAAATTCAATATTGAATAATGTGGTAGGATAATAGGAGTCTGTTGGAATTGAACTTCAATCATGTGTTTCAAATTTTGTGCTAAATCGAGACATCTAAAATCAAAAGTTAGGCTTGTCTTGATTGCAAGAGTGACTTCATGCCCTACAAGTAGGCCTTCGTCGACTGATGGTGCCCTACACTAGTTGTTTATTTCGTTATGACGTCAATCGTGTGGTCGAAAACAGGGAGAGTTTTCATCTTTCTAAGAGTCAAAAAATGTGCAACGATAATGCTGGATCGCAGGTCTGATTTTAATGAAAATTAACTACTTGAATGAGGAAAAAGAAGTCTTCTTCTTATTAGATGGAAAGTTTGTGCGATGCCATTAATAAAACTACTCTTCTTCTATTGATAGCACTCTAGGCAGGTGCAGTGTTTTAATATTGCCTATGAAGATTAAAACTGCCCCTTGTTCTTTGGAAGGCGTTTGTGAAATGTTTTATTTTGTATAATACCCACTTTCATTAAAAAAATAGGCTACCAACTATCAAAACCATGACATACAACAGCAACAGATGCAGGAACACACATTTTTTCACTTTAACACATTTGTAGCAGCACATTTTCTTCCTTCCTGTCATGTGACATTATTCTTCTTGTGCAACTTTTGAGCATAGTGCTAATCTTGCTTATTACTTCTGTCCGTTTGTACTAAAAAAACTATTTTTCCTTCCATTACAGATACATGAGTTCGTTCATTCACATACCATAATTTTTGTTGATTAATTGCAGGTTTGTGGGTGAAGGCATGGAAGAAGGAGAGTTTGTGGAGGCAAGGGAGGATATGGGCGCCCTCGAGAAGGATTACGAGGAGGTCGGCATGGATTCAGTAGACGTTGAGGACAACCACAGCGATGAAGAATACTGACCAATGTACAAAACACATTTTTGTTGAGCTAACTTACTCGAGTTGTTAAATACTGTATTTGACGGCATATAGGACGCACTTTGTTCAAAAATTTTGGCTCAAAAACTCGCCCTGCGTCTGATCATCGGAGATGAAGTTTGAGACCTCCCGTAGGCCTAGGCTACTCTTCTCTCTGACGCTCACTAACCCAGCTTACGCTCAGTACTTCGTCTTACGCTCATTACTTCGTCTTACGTGCCGTCATTGCGTCTTATATGCCATCTTCGTCATTGCGTCTTATATGCAGTCTTCGTCGTCGCGTCTTATATGCCGTCTTCGTCATTGCGTCTTATATGCCGTCTTCGTCATTGCGTCTTATATGCCGTCTTCGTCGTTGCGTCTTATATGCCGTCAAATACAGTAAGTATTCAAGTCCTAGAATGAACACTTTCAAACACATTCCTGTGGGTAGATAAGGACCTTAGCTAGATTATTTGATTATTATCGAAGCCTTTTTCTTATTTGTCGTCATTCAGCTAAAAGAAATTGTTAATTCGGGCAAGAAAGAATATAAACAAGCAGTAGAAGTTTTTGTAACACCTGATGTACATATATGCGCAAGATCAAGAGTGTAAAACGGCTTTTAATATACAAACAAAAACGAGCTATGCCTGCGTGATGTATGTAGGTATATGTTAAATGATTTCCCGTGCGGGGGAGAAAAATGAGGTAATAAATTTGAGAAGATGGATGGAAAATCAGTATATTACATGAGAAATTAAGTAGAAAATAATTGTTGAGTAAATTTTAATTTGAATTCATTGTAACTAGCTAGAGTGTCAGAGAAGACAATGTGTGTTAAAAAAGATTAGGCAATTTTATTATTATTTTATTTTTCCTTATGCTGTATGTTTTCTACGGGTCATAAACTTCATTATACGTCACGTGTATGTTGTATGAGTACAGCTGGGCATGAGGAGAAGCACACATGCAACATGCAGTATCTTCAATACAAACCCAGACCAGGAGAGAATTCTAACTAAGATTTTCGAAAGCGTGACGTTCAAAATTTGTTCATTTGGCGTGTATCTTTTCTTCCGCTGCTATGTTGCAGCTGTCCCAAATAAAAATAACACCTGTATGAATTACACACATGTGAATTGCGTACACACACCTGTACTAATTATTCACATGTGAATTGCGTACACACACACCTGTACGAATTACACTTAGTAATGTACGCCAAGGAAGAAGATTCTGACTTCGTGCTCTGATGGTTAAATTAAAGTACGAGGTATGGACAGAGAAGGTCAGCTGGATTCGTCAAAACTTCTTTTCAAGGTACGAGACTTGAAAGCAAATTGCAGGCACGTACACATGGACGTACCACGAGTTGAAAGTCGATTATACAATGCTTCTATATTGTTTTACATGGTTTACGGAGTCCTGCGTATTTTGGACTGCAAGAATAACGAAGACTAAATATAACGTTTTTAGAAGATAGTTCTATAACTTCCTTATAATGGAATGTAATTAACTTTTGTTGAAACATGCTTACAAAATACTGTATAACATCATCAGTATTTATTGTAACAATATATTTATCTACGAGTTATGTGTCGGTACGATTGAAATCCTTTCATGAGAACAACTGAATGGCTAATATAAAGCCTCAGTACGACAATATAATTTATGTAAAATTAGTATCTCACTCACTTACGGTGGATCAAGAGGGAAATATATTGATTGTTATGGATTTTTTTTCGGGTTTGATAAGTTACTTGCATCTGGACTTGCCACAACTGAGAGTAGCAGAATAACTTGTTAAAACGTTTTCAGTATAATACACATAAAAAATTGATTTATAGAATTATCTTAATTCTCTTAAAGTTATAAAACTAAGGTGAAAAACTGACGGAAAAAAATACGAGCTGCTGCTTTTGCCAATTACATGGAACTCACAAGGCCCCTGTCAAACTGTACAGTTATAAAATGGTTATTGCTTGAATTTTTGCGTTTTCTTTAACACTGTAAACAATTTATTTTAAGAACATGAATGTCATTAGATATACTTAATACATTTTACTTTTTTATTTCAATACTATAATTTCAAAAGCTATTTTCTTAAATTTTGGATTAAAAAATAAATGCTTGGTATTGTTTGAAAATTTATATTTTTAGTTGGTACCCGTGGTTGTACCGGGTTAATTCACGCTTCTTCGATTCATTCCGGTCTACTATCTACTCCGGGCCCACTCGAGTTCAGATCTCAGGCGTAAAGGTTGTGTGGTGCAGCTCTCTCTGCAGTTTTTACTTATAGTGTGCTGCACGTGGTTTTAGCCGTCGTGTTTTTTTGTCTTTTATATTTAGTGTACTTAACTAAGCAAATATGCTTCAAAGCAGCGATGGATCATGGTCGGAAGAACAAGAAAATGTTCTAATGCGCCAGTTCCCGTTGCATCACGCCTGTCGGGATAGCAATGCAGATTCTCTGAAACAAGTGTTACTTTGCCTGCAGAACAACGTCAGTAACAGTAATCTTGTTCTTGCTGAAGACTCGGAATACGGCTGGACTGCTGCTCATTTTGCTGCGTATTTTGGAAGTGTAAGTTCACTTTTTGAAAACACGTGTTAGGGTCAATGTGGTTTCACGTGTGCTGGACAAAGAAGTCAATGCATTAATTTACTAGTAGAGTTAGGCAGATTCTGTGTGATGGTTTGAAGAACAATTATTAATGGTTTATTAACCCTTCATGTGTTTTCAAAGATGTTTGTTTTCATTGATGAATTTGGAGAAATATATAGGATTCTCTTAAGTTTTTGTTGACTGATGATTCAGCATGTAAGAGATTGGACTATAACCTTGTAATCTATTTTTTGAAATGTCTCATCAGTTTGTTTTGTACTATTATTCCAACTAAAATGTAGAGCTATTCTGTTCTGCCCTTAAAATCTGGATTTCTTTTTTATTGCACATGTTTTTCTTGTGTTTTAATATTTTCTTGTGGTGTTCCTGCTGAACATTGATTGTTGTTATAGCTGTGTGTGAAATATTGTTTTAGTGAAATAGTTGGGACTTGCACCTTTTGTTCATGTGCAATGCAATTTCTGTTCACACAAGTGGGCAAAAGTACATTAATTTTAGTGTACTGATGAAAGTATGTCTTGATAATAAAGTTACACGCCTCAAAATTGGAAAGCACGTTGATATGCTCGAGCTTATAAAGTATTGTTAATTGATGCTGTATTAGTATTTCTTATTGATACTCAAATTTCCAATACTTGCAGCATTAAATAGTATTTAGCTTGTGGACCAGGGAAGGTGCAACATCAACTGGAAGTTAACATTGAAAAATTTCAGTTGATGCTTTTGGAAATCAATTGCCTCACTGTAGAAAAATAGCAGAAATTATGATATCCTTGAAAATGGTAGACAATTGTAATATCCTTAGTTGTAACAGTGATCATTATTTGACTATATCATATGACTCAAGCTCTTGTATAGTCACCTCAATGAGCAGTAAATGCTCGTAGAAGTATCACTTTCTAAAAGCATTTGAATTTTCTTGCACCTTCTGCAATGGGGTCAGGTACATTTTTTTTACCAGCCTATTTTAAATATTTCATTATTGATGGTTTCATTAATTGTTAAGACTTTTAAAACAAGTAAATCTCACTCAACAAGTCTAGTCAAAATCTCTTTTTAAATTTATTTTACGTTTTATGAAATTTAAGAACTTAAGTTTTTAGTAGTCCCAGGGATGCTTCTTTGAATGGTAAATTTTCATAATTGAAGGTTTACATTAAGAATCCCAAGTCACTTTACTCATGAGTTATTTTGTTGCATCAATTGTATGAACACATGCAGTGTGCATCAACTGTTTGTGTTTGATGCAGTGTGCCTCAACTGTTTGTGTTTGATGCAGTGTGCCTCAACTGTTTGTGTTTGATGCAGTGTGCCTCAACTGTTTGTGTTTGTTGCAGTATGCATAAACTGTTTGTGTTCGATGTAGTGTGCATCAACTATTTGTGTTTGATGTAGTGTGCATCAACTGTTTGTGTTTGATGCAGTGTGCATCAATAGGAAACAAAATAAGAATATGAAATGAATTTTTTCCTTCATGGTTAACCAAACTAGAAAAGTAAAATAATGAAAGCTTTGCTTTCATCAAAAAATGAGAAAAATACCAACTTTTCTCCACAATCTGATGTGCATCATCTTTGTAATCCAAAATTAGGTAATAAATATCAGTATCTTTAACTTAAATATATCCTAGGATAAAATTGTACACACGTGGCTTGTAAGTACGTGTATGTGGTACATTGCCGATATATCGGTCAACATGGCCGATGTATCGGTCAATGACCTCCAGGCCGGACGTACCGACTTTCTCTAGACCTGATCACGTGTATGCCTTATATGTATGGTGTGTGTACCGTTATGTCTCCCTCAAATTACGCTTCATCAAATACTATACAGTATTGCACGTCTCTGTGGAGTTTTAATTTATTTCTGTAAGATTCTCGTGACATATAATGACTTGTTTATTTTAAGCTTGTCTTTAATTTTAAAGTTTTTCAGTACGGATTACTGCGCACCATTACATGAGGGGGGCAGTGAAGGGGGGAGAGGTAGCTTTCACTATCCCCCATCCCCCTCATGGAGTTGTTTGCGGCTACCCACATTGCGTAAGGCCTCCTCACCCCCCTCCCCCCTCCTCACCCCCTCCTCACCTCCTCC
>VCRD01005034.1:0-17196 GCA_006783055.1 Trinorchestia longiramus
GACAGGTGAGCAGACAGACAGGTGAGCAGACAGACAGGTGAGCAGACAGACAGGTGAGCAGGTACACATGTACACGCGTACACACTGAAAACTTCCGTTATTCTTTTCTCAATTGCAATACTAATTAGTTTAAAAAATTCAAAAAGTAATGTTTGATATGGTTTACTGACTTTTTTACATTCCCTATTTGTCGATTAGTTTATCCCTATGAAATACTGATGTGTAAATACAAAACATATATTAATAATAAATACGTATACACACGATGTTTTTTATATTATTGTTGATTGAAGACACACGCTGACGATAACCAGACCTAAAGCGAGAGACGTAAGCGGCTTGCTGCTGCGGCTCAGACAGTGACAGTAAATCAAAAAAACATCGGGAAAACAGAGTTAAGAGCTCACTCGAGGCTCGTGCAAAAACAAACAGTTGTTTGGTCCGTCACTCATTTAGATGTTGTAGACTTGATCGTAAGGAGCTCGCACAGGCGCCTGTAAATAAAAAATATAGACATAACTGGAAAATAAATGTACGGTAAATCTCAAGAGTTTTCTGACCGGACACATAAAATGTAGCTAGAACTGTCTGAATGTATACTTAATATGAGGGGCAAATGTTATTGAGTTTGTAAACAATTTGTGTGGTACTCCGTCACTGGGAAGTAGGATAATGATTTTTTTATAATCAGCTTTCTTCACAGTTCGGTTGTCAAGTGTCACTTGTAGCTCTCGCTTCAGATGTTCTTGAAGCTTCTTTGAAGCAAACACAAAGTGTTGCATTTGTGCGTAGTTCAGAAGTTCTCTGCTGGAAACTTTTAGTTAACTAATCTTGCAGGCATAGAATTCAATGAATGACGGCACAACATTACACGGCAAGGGATAAGGGAGATGAAAAAATTATTTATTTCATTATTCAGGGCGCTGAGTAACCAAACAAGTAAATGAATTATTCCATCATTCACGGGACTGGATTACAAAACAATTCTATTAAGTATTCCATAATTCAGATGACTAGACTAGAAAATGACGACTTGCCTGAGAGAATGAAGACTACTTGAAATACATACGTGCTAATTTTTTTTAATCTTATCACTTGAGTAAACGTTACAAAAACTAAATAGCAAGAACAACACCAACATTTTTAGTGTTCTAACATGTGGATGTTGAGCTCGCGACACAAAAACCAGCTGCAGATAATTTTTGAAAAGTTCTAAGAGTCTTGCGTTACTAGTTTTTAGGTCTTAAATAAAATACACGGCGCAACGAAACATCAAAATAATAACGCTGAATTTTACATCAAATTCCCAAAAATTAGGCAGTTTAAAATAATGTTTACAATGACCTTGGAATAAGAACTAATAAAATAATTTAATCGTTGTGCACCTAAAACTGATTTTAAGTCCCACTTGTGCAATAATACTGAAGATTTACTGGAACTTGTGCACCAAAATAGCCTGCAAGCTGTTATTAACGCAATAATACTGAAGGCTTACTGCAGTTACACTGCGACACTACGCTGAGTTAATAATCTTAGCCCGAAGAAAATTCCAGCTTGTCGTTGGGCTCTGAATAAATTGTGATCATTTAGGAGTGTTTTATGGCAAAAATTTTGGCATTCATTTATTTTATTTTGTTTCTGATACTACACCTAGCGCAGGAGTGTTGTTGAAGAAAAATATTCAACTGATAGGAAGAATTTAGAAACATCTATATACATACGTACATAAGGCTGAACTTGAAAAAAATTAAAATGAAGAGCATTACAACAACAAAATAAATAATAAGGATACATATATTATTGAACAGTATTCGTAACGCCACTTTGTATACCCCAACCGTGTGTAAATTTTCTCCGGATGCTATGTTTTGTTTCTTTTAATTGTCTATGAAGAAATTCGGAATTATCGTTTGAGAGAATCTGCATAAAACGATTTTTTTAGCAGAAAACAAAAGCTTTCTTCTCTCGAACATCTGTGTCTCTGAACTTGAAGAAGACAAGTCTCTCAAAAATGAAAGCTACTTTTAACTCAAAGATATTGACGTCCTGCAGCAGAAAACTGTGCTACCATTGTGACATAGATTCTCCGCTCCGTCATACACGATGCTCTATTTTGTAAAGCCACTAATAATGAACTGCTGAAACTCTGACATCATTTGCCATTCTTTTGAAGCTTTAAGTCCCACCGAACAGCGACCTCTGAAAGATCAGATCCCAAGTATCAACCGCGATCTACATGTCCTGAGCGATCTGCATCTCCTCATCAAAACTTAGGATTCAAACTGCAGCTGTGTTTTGTGAAACACGTATCGAGGAATCAGTGAATAACTTTAATGCCTTTAATTATCGTCTATGATCCTATTTCGAAGTAAAAGAAGGAAAATGAATACAGTAGGACGGTGTAACGCACACAGTTAATGGTTGTAATACACGGAACGACCGGCCATCTAAAGGAGCATCTCCGTGATGCCCTCTTCCTCTGCGTCCATTAGAAATTCAGCTTTTTCTCATCAGTGCGACGATTTCCTGCGCCAGTGTACTTCATAGAAGATTTTTTCAGGGCTTTAGAGACTGACTCTCTTTTCGCAGTCGCCGGAGGTTAGATTCTATTCACCAGCATCATTGTTCACACTCCTACTGGCTTAACTTGGGAAAATTCATATGCTAACACACTGATTTTGATACTACATATACCGACACAAGTACGTTTCTCTTTAACGTAAACATTTTGAATTTTTATTATCCCTGATTTTAATGCTTCGAATGCTGCATCAAACTACCTGTGACAGTTTCTTGCACTTTGTGTTCCTTCTACGAAATTATGCGTGATCAATTTCTCATGACAACTATAAACTTTGCAAATTGAAAATACGAAAGATTCTTTATGTTTTCGTGATATTTAGATCTCATCTTTTCGAGAGATGTTGGCAGCATTGTAAATAATTATTCACAAAGTGTTTTGCACATCACTACACTCTGACGTGATGTGAGTCAACATTTACATAAATTGAAAGTTTTCGTAGCGATTCTCTTGCAACCACTCACTTGGATGAGCTATCCTCGTGTGTATGCACAAGAGCACAGCGTCTTTGTGGCATCCAGAGATTGACAAATGCTTTCACATTCCTCCATGTGTGTCCGATTCTGGAACACTGAATACTCTCAATGATACTTAATTTTGAGTATTTTCCTTTCCATTTACCCTGTGTTCATCGTCATAACAGTAACTCTCTTCCTCATGAAACCAGTATCAGCCATCGATCTTACTTTCCTCCGTTCGGTCAGTAAGACTTTGACCAATGAAGTCCAAGTTACACTTTTTTAATCATCACAGAAAAGTGGAATTGATGAAATGCCAAAACAATATTCTGGGTCATTCTTTATCTCAAAACAATACACTGATCTCTGCTTCAGTTTCTTACTACATAATTTCTAGTTGATGAAGTGACAAATTTTCTGGATATTTTTTTACGTATTTACTTTCAGAAGTTTCCCAGAAGTCATTTGCTTTCAACTGATGCACAATTTCTGATCGAAATTAAAAATATCTGCACTCCATCGTGAGACTTGAATTGCAAAACACGTGTTCAATGGTTTTCAGATGATTGAAAAACCTTGCAAAGAAAAATATTATTTTAAGCGACGTTAACTTTAGAAGCTCTCAGAGTTTCAATTCAGAGTTTTGCAGTTTTATTTTAAAATATTTCTAATTCTAACTCCAATACGAATAAAACATTAAAAACATCTTCTATTAATATTCTAACAGTTTTTTTGAAAGTCACATGCATCTGTAAATAAATTAGCCGCATTTTGAAAGACACGTTTTTGAAATGAATATTTTAGATGTGGCTAATGTCATAACCACACGTAGCTGTACCCTTTTACGTTAGTTCTTCTTTTCATTTAACAGGAAAAGAAAAAGGCCATGATTGCTTGTGTACATTGGTTGAGCGATGACTCTCGTGCGCCTACTTAATGAACCTATAATACAGTTATGCTTACCATCTTCCAGTCAGCCTGGACATCACTGGAACTATAATAGTTATGCTCACCCTCTTCCAGTCAGCCTGGAAATCACTGGAACTGTAATACAGTTATGCTTACCCTCTTCCAGTCAGCCTGGACATCACTGGAACTGTAATACAGTTATGCTCACCCTCTTCCAGTCAGCCTGGACATCACTGGAACTGTAATACAGTTATGCTCACCCTCTTCCAGTCAGCCTGGACGTCATTGAGACACACCCCCCTGGGTTCTGCTAGAGGGAGCCCCACCTCGACCAGCTGAGAGATGGCCAGAAGGGGACTGGACAATGGCAAAAAGAAGGTAGTTCATTATCAAGCTCAATGCAATGAGTAATTATTCTTGATACTTCCGTACTGAAAAATTGCAAAAAATTGTTAATTATACGAAAATTATGTGAACTGTTGACTTTGGGGCAAAATATTTGCCATGACTTATAGGGAATAAAAAATCCTTAGTACTTTTTATTGTTAGAATTGTAAAATATCTTGTGCATTTTGATTACAATAACGCCGCTTGCGCGGGGAACTACCACAAAAATATACCACTGAAAAAGAAATAGAGACATGGAGAAGTTATGGTGACCTTGGTTGTAGAATAGACCATGAAAACAGAAACTAGTTAGGTGAACCGTTCTTGGGTTGCTATCTAAGTCCCATGTCCATTTATTTTCGACGTATTATTAGTAAATAACATTATTTTTTAGTAATATACTCCAAAGAAAATGCAGGAAACTATCATAGATCACTCAATGCAAGCAGATGTTCGAATTACCCACAATTCATTAATCTGACTACTTTTGAGACTATTTATTCAAAGCTTCTCAGTATTTTTCAAAGAAATTCATCGTAAACTTTACTTTCTGGAGGCCAGTCATAGTACACACCCTCTTCTGGTGTATCTCTGCTACAAATCCCATTTTGATAATGGTTAGTTTTTGCTGACCAGACGCTATCTCGTGCATTGTAGAGTGTAGAGTGAGTGCAGAGTGAGGAGGTGAGTGTAGAGTGAGTGCAGAGTGAGGAGGTGAGTGTAGAGCGACTTTGGAAGGGAAAGTTTTCTACCTCGATTAACTTTTCACTAATTGGACGTGTTACTTTACTAGAATAAAATTACTGGGACACATAATGCTAAGTTTACGAGGTAGACAAAGAAATTGATCAATTCGCTTAGATTTGGTTATGAAGGTAGTTTTGTTTCTTGCAAGCTGGACATGAGTTTGGAAGTTTATTCTGATGGAAAATATCATGAAACGTATTGAATGGAATTTATAGTTTCACTGACTTTCAACTGAATATTGTTACAAAATACTAAGAATAGATTTCATGTCCTGAATCTGAAAACCCAATTAATGATGCAATTATATCAAAACGTTCATAATCGTCAATCTCATGAAGTAAAAATGCCCAGAATTCGACAGTAAAAAAAGTAGCGTCGTTGATATGTCCTGGGGTCTGAGTAGCATTGTTGATATGTCCTGGGGTCTGAGTAGCGTTGTTGATATGTCCTGGGGTCTGAGTAGCGTTGCTGATATGTCCTGGGGTCTGAGTAGCGTTGTTGATATGTCTTGGGGTCTGAGTAGCGTCGTTGATATGTATAGGGTGTTGAGAAAATTATTTTAATTTAAGAAAAAGTTTGCTCAGCGTCAAGGTGTTGAACTCTCATTCACTTTGAAAGAACTTTAATTTTAAGCTGAAAAGAGGTATAAAGCAAATAAATTGTTTCCTGTTCAATATAGTCTTATTCTACTGAAAAATTGACAATTGCTTCGGCGATGATAGAGTTGTAAGTCTGTTTCTTAGTCTCTACTTCATATAAACAATGTTTCCCATTTATCAAAATGGTTTAATCAGATATACCTCAAGCAATTGTATTCTCTAGTAACGCCGCAGGTAAATTGTTGTACGTTCCTCAAACCAAGATATAACTCTTTATACGAGCACATTTTCATGCGTGAATGTGATGCAATTTAGCAAAACCGCACTAGTCATCGTAAGAATTTAGCTATTGGAAATATCGAAGTATTATTTACCGTAAAATAACAATGAATAATAACATTTAGTTGACTCCTAAATCGTATCGGAACCATCTCGCGTTTGACTGTTGAAAGTATGATTTCGGAACCATAAGGTGTCTATTTTTCCCGCAACCCAATATCTGGACCAAGTGCCAGTATGATACACTTCAAGGCCACTATTATAATATAAAGATTCTATTCTCTCATTGAGCCCAATCACCTGGTGAGCACAAGAGCCACACACCACACAGCCATGCAGGTCAGAGCTGCCCTGCCCCGTGTGCAGGAGCGAGCAGCAGAGAGAGGTCGGATCACAGCGTGGTGACGCTCCAGAGCGATGGCGAATATAGTCAACACGGACGCATGCTGCACCAGAGACTCAATAAAGGGAACTGCCTTACCTGTGTGAGAAAAGTGAGTGCTTGTTTTATGAGTGTTTGTTTTCTTGAGCCACATGTCAATTTGGCGTGTCATTTGTAGAGACAAACTGAAAAGACAACCTTATTTTCGTCAATTAGAGACTTTAATCACTCTCTTACACCTATCTGCCTGTGCGCGAGCATCACTTGTAGAGCCATTTGAATTGATATTAATTATCAGGGTACGCGGTCAAATTAATTTCGTTTTAGATGTTTTCATTATTTACATGTTTTTTCTAAGTTACACTGATGGAGTTGAAGAGCACTAACTAAAACACACTGTAGGATAATCACTACACCGAGACAAAATGGTTCTTCAGGGTACGACAACATAGTTTCCATTTTTCAAAGCGCTTTGCTTTGAAAAGAATGAAGTTATGTTGCCGCCTCCTGCACAAACAATATTATCAACTATATATGAGTAAGAAACGAAATGAGCTCGTGAATTAATTAACGCATCAAGTCGACACTGCCGTCAATGTGGTACAGTATCTCCAGAATTAGGAACTTCTGACAGTTCGTACAAAAACTTCTTATATTTGTGTCTTGGGATATAAAACCAAGCGTAAATTTGGATGATTTGGAGACGTAATGACCTTTATTTACAGAAGGCTTTGCACTGAAGGTTTAAATCCCAGTAGGAACACATAACATGTCTTGTTACCATGTCTGTACGTCGTTTGTCGGTTGGTTCGCTCCTGCAAATTGAGTGTAAGAAATTAAAACTTTTCGAAACTACTTTAGAGATTCAAAAACTTGACTGAAGCTTTCTTCTGCATCCATTTTTATGAATCTGTTCACTCACAGTTTTCATCATGCGTCAATGAAGAAGAAATTTATAATAATGGATCAACTATTATTTACATGCTCCTACAGAGGGGAATGATATTTTTTTTGCTTCAATCGTGTGTCATAGATAGATATAAATCTTTTTTTTTCAAATCTTCCGCAAGGCTGGATACAGTATAAATTTATCTATGCTAATGAAGGAAAAATAAAATAAATTGGTCTTTAATTGGATCGGAATTAAAATTTCGATACGTTTATTCTTCTCGTAGTTTTAGCTGAATTCTTAGGTTTTAATTTTTTTCAGACTAGAAAGTTCAAGACTCTACATCTGCACATGCATGAAAGATTTTTGAGAACAACTTGTATTTTTATTCTGATTTGATCCCTATTCAATATGACACTGAACAATGAAAGACAATGTAATGTAATTTTGTGGAGTAAGCCAGTGGAGGAAACAAAGAGGATTTCATCCTCTATAAAGGAGAGAAGAGGAGAAGAGAACTCTGACAGGGAAGATTTACACCAGAAGAGGAAAATCCCAGACTTCTCTGACCGCCAGGCAACTCAGACCTTGGTTCTGGATCGCATCTTATTACCATAACACGGCCGTGTTGTATTTGTGTCCTTTTTGCAGGTTTGTATTTGCTCTCAAAACTCATCCCTTTGAAAATTCCAGGGCAATATCAGAGAAGCTCCTAGGCGTCTGAAAATCACGCGGAATTCGCATAGACTTGAACTGCTGGAGCATCGCTAAAGATTCATTTGCTTTGGAATAAGATTTTCTTTGGTATGGAACCCATTGCATTCGACTAGGGTTTTGGGAAGTGTATGCATGTTGATATTGAGATTGTGGATACAAAATATTAGTTATTGGCAAGAACGGGCTTCTCTAAACAACTTTATAAAGAAAGACATGCACTCCAGAAAAGGAGTTAACTCGGTGTTTTAAAAATTCGAAAACTAAAGCGAGTAAACAAGAAGTCCATTTTTGAGTGGTTTTGTTGAAGAATTGCAGCCTCCGTTAGAAATTTTTTGTTCGTGTAAGATTCTTCCTCAGCTTTTGAGGTGAGAGAAGAGGCTGCAATTCTCTCACCTCAGGAGCTGGGGAAGAATATTATACGAACAAAATATTTCTAACGGAGTGTTGGAACTGAATTGAAAGTGAGAGATAAATAGTTCTAAATAGTTCTTTTTGTTATTATTTCCAGCTTAATTGAAGGGTGGACAGAACTAGTGGACTACTTGCATTTTTTCCCACGGGAAAAAATGCAAGTAGTCCAATAGTGCTGTCCACCCTTCATATAGTAAACTACTGGATCGTAATCGCCTCTGTCAGCGCTGTGTTAGCGACAGCACGGGAGTGGACTACTTGCGTTTTTCCCGTGGAAAATATATTATATTTACCACGGGAAAAAATGCAAGTAGTCCACTAGTGCTGTCCACCCTTCAATTATGCTCGAGGTCAAATTCTTGAAAAATCGATATTTCAAACACGGCTTCGTTCTTTTGTTCCAAGAGAAACTGATGAGGGGAAGCTTTTGAAGTTAAAAATTCATTCATAAGTTGATGAAGTTTTTGCTTTGTGTAGTTAATTTTTTTAAGATTATCATTTTCGTTACCAAAGTTGCCTTGAGAGAAGTGATTTTCTGCGGTCTGTCTCCGACCCAAGAAGCTCGTTAAAAATATGACTAAAAAATTGTTCTTCAGTATAAGACTCATAGAAAACTCATGAAAGACTCATGAAAAACTCATAAAAAAGACTATCCGTAGCCTGCAATACTTTTTTTAGTGATTTGCTAGTTTATTCGACTTCATGTACGTAAATCTACTCAAACGAAATAGCAAAATAATTTCATAAAATTCTCTCAAAACTCATTTAAATTCTGCGTATTGTTTATTGCTGGCTTTGAGTAATTGCCTGTAAAGTTAATTATGCAGTACTCGTGAACTGAAGCATCTATAATTTTCATTAAGATTATAATTGAAGCAATCGTGATGACACGACCGACTGACTTCCTGCACGTTGGGAGTCAGAATTTTTCCTAATGCGTTTTGCATACTCGTGCGTTCTTCATCGTTTTTTTGCTTACTGGCACATTTTTAATGGTGTTTCTTGCATACTAGCAACTTTATAATGTTGTTTCTTACATACTAGCACATTTTTAATGGTGTATCTTGCATACTAACTAGTTTATAATGATGTTTTTTGCATACTAGAACGTTTTCAATGATGTTCTTTGAATTTTTGTGCGTTTAACGCAGTATTTCTCCATGGCTGGTTTTGGTGAGGCAACATTAGATCTCTTGTATTCCAGGACTAACCAAAAGAATGACGTTATATTCAATTAAAAAAATCACACAAGTGGTTTATTGTTCATATATTCAAAGAATTTTGGGAAAGCATGTTCAAGGTATTCAAAAGCGTCCCTTGAGCTTTTCTGCAAAAAAATCTGTAGGAATATTTTGTGTAAATATTTCTTCTAGTGCACTAAGTTCTGAAAGAAATAAGTTCCAAGCTGCGAAGAAAGTGCATCTTTATATTCTTTGACAATCGTGTTCTGTTTCGAAGTCTTCTTACCATTAATAATTCACCTAATTAATGATTCACCTCCAGCGCAGAACTCGGCTTTGACCTGTTCTAAGACTGGTCGTTTTAGACAACACAGGTGTACTATCAAGTTTCTATTTGCAATGATTCACTGAAATATTTGTCCTAGAAAGTATGTTTGTTGCTACGTCTAGAATGATTTTTGTATTTCTTTTGTTATAAAAATGTGCTCATGTGTAAATAGTTTAAAACAGAATTGTTGGTAAGTTGCTCTTTTTGGACAAACTAAAGTGCAAGCGTCAGTTTCATACCGAAATGTTTGTATCAAAATTACAAGCGCTCATAAAAGATAGCCGTAGATCATGAGCTTGAAAAAATTCGATTAAAAATGTTCATTTTTCTTACTATCCTCATTAGATGTCATTTTGTGGATTTTTCTCGATGATTAAATGCTAGTTTCTAAGAACGGTGACACACATTTAAGAGTTTAAATGTACATAGTGAAACACATTTAAGTTTATCTGCGCAGACAGCTCATCAATATTTACTATAATGAATCCCCATGCCGTGTTGTCTTACAAAATCAGCAACTACTGAACAAACTTGGCAACTGAAAACAAATTGTGTAGTGAAAACTAAGCCAAACACGATGACTCATTTTATAAATAAAGTGCAGTTTTTTGCATAAAAGCGAATGGACAATGAGTGAAAACAATGAAGTCACTTCCAAAAGAAAAAATCAGGAGTTGTGTTTACTAATTAAAGAAATCGTGCTATGGACAGTTTTGTAACACGGGTAAACCAAAGTTTCTCTCCCCCTTCATTTGAAACACAATAGTAGTTCTAGTTACCAAAGAAGGCCTAAGAATACAGGCAAAAGAAATAGTCATGTGAGTTAGCATCGCCGACATGTATTATACATAAAACTGATGATTGCAACGAAGAACACTATTTTAAACTCCCAGCGTGGCTGACTGATGAGGGTACCCGCCTGTTATGCTGAAGGCCCGGGATCGTTCCCCGTAGCTGTCACGGTATATTTGTGCTTGACCATTGAGAGCTAGAAGAACATATCCAACAGCTGCTTCGTTGGATGTTTGACATAAGCCACACCTCAACCACGCTCATCGGCACGCCCCTACGAGCCTCTACATCAAGTTGCAGCACAGAGGACGGGGATCTCGCTTGCAGCATCACTACTTCTCTGAAGATCTTATTGATAAGCACTGTCACTATTCATATGATGTTAACATTAAAAATTTAAAACCCAATGTATATGTACTGTATATTCTATTGGAAATAAAGTTTTTTTTGACGATTTTTTTATCCGAAATCAGTAATACCTCACTTCCCTGAATAATTTTTTCTGAACCCAGTGATATGTGTGCTCTGGAAACCATTTGTGAAGGCGGAGCTTTGCGGTCTCTGAGACTCGTGTTGTGCGTCTTTTGTGTCTTTTCTGGTCCCTGACAATGACGATCCTAGTGACCTCGTCAACCTTCTTCAACGCTTTGATGGAAAACATAATAATTAACCGAAATAAACGAGCCTCTGAGGGGCAAAGAGGAAGGTTCGTGTTCGCTGTGGTACTCATACGTCGCAGTTTTTTTTAGAAGACTGACGCTCGTAACAAGAAATAATTCGAAACAGAAAATCTAATCGCTTTTTCTTGACCTTCTTGCGCCTGCAGTAATCTGCAGTACACGTGTGAAGTTTCTAATTGATTTTCATCAGCTAAGTTGGATCAACACCACCTCTGAGTTATGCAGAGACTACTTGAAGCTGCTCCAATGGTGCTTGCCCCTCAATCATTAAAATCGAAACTAAATATTTTCAAGATTATTTTAGTGGCTAAAAAATATCCAATCGATGTATTAACAAAGAAACATCAAATTAGCTGTACTGAATATCCAACTTGTAATAAATGTTCGAAAATACAATGTATTTATTAAGAATGTCATTTGGTTCAAGCTTGTTTACATGCAAATGAAAATACTAAATTTGGTTTACTACGAATTCATGATTAAAGATGGAGTATCCTTGTGAAATAAATTAAAAGTTTTGCTTCTATTGTTATTCGTACGAGTAATTAATTAATTCGAGTCACTGACGTAAGCTCGGCTGCAGGTTATGAGAGATAGGAAAAAACAAAGGCAGGAGGCGCAGGGGTGGGCCGAAAACAATCCAACTAATTAAATTTCCTCAATGAAGTCACTAGGTTGTGTTTTTACAACTCACTTTGTGAATTGAAGATCATGCAAATGTTATGCATCAGAAGTAGAAAGCTCTGTGTACGTGCGCGTCTGTGAGGTTCAACTGTGATTGAGTGACATGGTAATGATCAAATGTTTTGATGTATGAAAACCATGTGAGCAATTATTACAGGACTTGCGTTTAGCAACAGGTCCTGTCACACATGTCATCACTGGTATGTAGAGCTGTGATCTGACTACAGCTTCGTGTTTCTTAATTCGGCTGAAAATATATCGGATAAAGAATTACATCGGAGGAAATATTCTGAGAATTCAGGTTTTTATCACAGTTTTTCTCAACGCCTACACGAGCAGGAGCAAGCGTCGTTAAACTTCGTTGTTTGTCGTAAATGAAATTCTAATTCAAGATTTGTAAAGAAAAATTTGAATTTTCCTATGCATTAAAACGTGAATAAAAATCACGAAAATTATGGAGCAATCCTGAATATAATTAATAAATGCTATAAAAAGCACTACAAGTTGGGAATAAAGGAAATAATGATGATGAAAATAACGAGGTTTGAGTGTAACCATTTTACGTACATCAAGCACAACACAAATTTCGATGTCAGTGTGACTCGTGTTGATAAAATCCACAGGAATCTCATAACTCCAGTCTCTCTGTTGTCTTGCTAAACTTTAAAATCATAGGGACGTTTGCGATAGAAAATTTAAGAGTGATCTTATTTCTCAATCTCCAAGATAGATCCAGACGAAAATGAAAGTTATAGTCTCCTTATATTTTTTGTTATTATATGGCGAGTTAAAATTGAGACCCTGAGATACATATAGAGGTAAAACTTGATTTTGTTCCTTAATCTTGCTTACCAGAGTTGAAGTCAAGTAACAAGGAAGCACCTGGAAGTGTTCAGTGAAGGTGTGTGTGCACTCATTACGATGCTAAATCGACACTGGGCTGCGTGTTCTTCAAAGAGGCTCCTCAACAATGGCCTTCCCAGAAGGTAGAGCCAGGTTGCGCTTTGCGCTGCTCAGTTGTCAACTATTGTGTTCGTTACATTCAAAACGAACTCATGATTAGATCAGAGTTTCAAGGCAGGTTTCTGCCTTGAAATCTAGCGGAAACGAAGAGGTTGTATTGAGTTTAGTGATAGTTTCTTGTTACAGTCATCACAAGAAGTCTTGTGAACCAGCCTCTCTAGCGAAGCAATCACGTAACTCCGAGTCCAAATACACACGTGTGATGAAAATCCAAGTCTCAAATATCAAGTCATTTGATCTTTTTTGACTTGAATCGTACCCCTCGGTTTCAATCGTTCGTCCCGGTTTAAATCGCCCCTTTGAGCATAAGATGTCAGAACACTGCTTTTTACCGCCCAAGTATGATTACTGAGTGAAAAGAACAGCAGATCTTAGCACACTTTGTGGAGGCTTAGGTTTGATGCTGAGTGCCTACGCTGCAAATGACTGCTTGCTATTAATTTTTTCAGTGAATATTTTTCTGTATAGTTATCGTTCGTTTCATTTTCTGCGATTTTTTGCCCAATGGGCGATAACTTATTGTATTTGAAGCTTACCCTCACTTGAAGGTCTTCCCCTTCAATAGAAAGAGGGAACAACTTCTATAGCTTTCCCTCCTGTGAAACTTATTCCTATCTCTTGGTACCTCTCTTTTATTCCAGGGTTAACCCTCATTGCATAAACGCTTCTGGTTAATAACCCCTCAACAAAGATAAGATATTAAGCTTTTGACGCTTAGTCAACTCATTTTAACGTTTGAGTTTTGGAATCTTTGTGCATTCGCCAATGGAATTTTTTTTAATGAAATACAGGTCGTGTATCCTCAATGAACAATGATTTGTAAAATTCAGGGACTTGATATTTCTCGATTATATTTTTCTCCAGCCCAGTTCATGCTCATTCTCACACAAATGAAGAAAATTGATTCCTAACTTTTTTATACTCCGATATCTTGAGAGTGAATTAAGTTTTAAGCTTTCTTATTGATTATTTTTCAGATTCTTCTTTTTCTCCGTCACCTTAGTCAGGTACTAGAGTTCATTAATTAGAGCAAATGAATCAAAACACTAAGATAAAAAAACTTCATTTTACCTAAGATGAAAACATCAAAGGTATTTTAATGTTGGTGGACAACATGAACAGAAATAGTGGTTCTCAACCGGCGTTCATGGATTCGTAAGTTCTGAGAGACCTGTGACTGTGATGCTTCTAGAACACTACTGCTTACACTGGCGGCTGTAACTGTACGAGTGACAATGAAGGAAACCTGAAAAATTCACATGGAAATTTAGGGAAATAAATTATGTTCTTATATGGACAATAGGAATTCTCAGAATACATTACTCCTTCATTACTATAAACTAGACTAAGTCGTGGAATACAACAATTCTGCAAGGCTTACACAGAAGGACCTAAAAAATGTAAACGAAGTTTATCTTATTACTAGTGTACCCGTGCCATAAAAAATGATGGCAAATACTGTTGGAAAGATATTAAATAAAATTACTTATAAGAACGCAATGCAATGTATTTAGTTTTATATATGTTTACAAAGGACAAACGCTTTAATTCAGTATTTCTTTAATGACAACATTTCTAGTGAAAAACAAATCATCTACTAAATTTCCTTGAACATCAGTTTCTTTAATTGCTATTTTAATGTTATTCCTATTTCTTATTCGACTAAGTACTACATTCTCCGGGAGAGAAAATAGGTGATGGCAAGTATACTCCTACATTTGAAAAGGACTGTTCCTGAGACTTATTAATCGTCATTGCAAACGCTGGAATAAAGGGAACTGTCTACGGCAGAAGTTGAATGGGAGATTTGTATCACTCACTACCAAATTTATTCGTAGTGTGAAGGCATGTTCTCCTTTCTTGCTTCCAGTTAATATCCTAGATACAGAAATTCAGCATTCCTGAAAGCAACTGCGAGCTTGTGTATGTATATTGTAATATGCAATACAATACCCCGCCGAACTCGGTATCTACGATACGGACTCGAGTATATAAGGCTCTGGATCTTTCTAATTTTTTTGAAAGTGACTTATTATAGTGCACTTGTACAACGAAAATGAGTGTATTAATTTACCAGTGAACTGAAACCAAGACGGCCAGTGCTAATTTCTTCCTCTCTATTCCTAAGAGCGTGACATGAAACATATAAATAAATAAATAAATAAATAAATATATAAATACATATATAAACACACAACTGTCATTCTTAGTATTAGATAATTAGATAATACTGCTTGTTCCTTCCTTAGTTAGTTAGTACGTTATGCTTTCGTCGAGTTTGCAGTATCATAGCTACCGAATTTCGCAGTGTAACATTAAAAGATGACATTCACATGCATTGATATGTTTGACATGTTATATAAACTTCTCCTTGTTGTTCAGACATATATTTAATCAGAGAACCGTAACTTACATAAAAAACTGACAATGAAGCGAAGATTGGGAGGTGTTCGCGATAGAATGAGACTCTACAGGCCGAGAATAAGGAATAAACAACGGCAGGAAATCCTTGAGAGGGAGAGGCAACGTCAGCAATTGAGGCGAGCTGCAATGAACGATGTACAGCGTGAAGAGTACCACAAGCAGCAAAGAAATTTATCCCGGAAAAGAAGGGAAAATATGGATGAGGAACAGCGGGCACAGTACCTTAAGCGGCAGAGAAATTTATTTCAACAAAGAGAACAGAACATGAATGAAGAAGACGGAATGAATTATCATCAAAACCAAAAAGAGAGATAGAGGCAGAGAATTGAAAATATGAATCCTGGTGAAGTTAACCATTTAAGGCAAAATCAATTGCAAAGACAGCGCATCAGAAGAAAAGGACCAGTATATTGCTCATCCCGTGGAATTTCCACGGGTCCTGCTAGTTATTATTATTGATTGATATCTATAACACCAGAGGGTTTGATTCATGCATGCAATAACAAACTGAACATCTTATGGCTGCAATTGGTATTCTAGTTTCCAATAAATATTAATAGAACTTCGGTTATCTTGTTTTTGGATCATCCTGTATAGCTGAGTAGAGGCCGTGAGATTTAATAATGAGCGTATCATGCACAACTTACGTTCACAATTACGTTGTTATAGCGGCCAATTCAATTATTGGTTTACAATGTCTGTCCCGTGTACAAAAATAAGATAGTGATGTGTCCAACATGTGGTCAGTTAATCTTCGACTCATTCTTGTTAGGTAATCGGAAGAAGGTTGCATCAATTTCCATTTGAGAAATATTGACTGTCATGAAAGATTATACTCTGGCCGAACGAGCAACAGTACGGCCGGTCAAGACAGACAATTATAGACACTTTGGCAAACACACACCACATGCTGACAAGCTTCAAGATTCACTTGAAGGCTAAGAGAACCAGTGATCCCAAAATCCCTGCTAGCTAACTGCTAGTTTTCCTGCTCTCATATTGTTTAATGCAAAGGAGATCTTTCAATTGCAGGCGGTGCTATAAACTGCTCCAGTGAACATTTTTCTTCTCCACATTGTTATGGGTATACTCACTCTCTGGAGGAAATTTCCAAGATTCATTCAAACTTCGATAGTAACAGCCTTTGAAGAGCATCATTAGAGCTTGCTCGCAGATCCCATCGACGCGTTCTGACATTCAGGACGTTACTCTCCTCCATCCTTCATTTAAATATCAAGCTTTTGATGTTCAGACGATGTGCAGAACAGCGTGAACACGTCGAAGAGTTAGTCTGTGTCCTTCAGTTAGTCAATATGTCAGTTTAATCAACCATTCTATCAGTTAGGCAGTCGTCAGCCCTCTACACAGTCAGGCAGCCGTCAAGTACTCAGTCACTCAGGCTGCCGTCAACTACTCAGTCACTCAGGCAGCCGTCAAGTACTCAGTCACTCAGGCTGCCGTCAACTACTCTGTCACTCAGGCAGCCGTCAACTACTCAGTCACTCAGGCAGTCGTCAACTACTCAGTCACTCACAAGTAAAAATATACCACATTCTTCAACAAAAATAGTGGAAAATAGTTAACCAAACAGGCGATAATTATTTTATTCTACGATCGCATTAGGTCAATAAAAGGTTGAAGCAACAAGTTTGCCTGCCAAGATTTACCATCATTTAGGCAACTCTACCTAGGCACACACAAAATATGGTCTATCAAAATATTCAT
>VCRD01005034.1:17712-38627 GCA_006783055.1 Trinorchestia longiramus
GTCATTTAGGCAACTCAACCTAGGCACACACAAAATATGGTCTATCAAAATATTCATAATGGCTGCCAAGTTTGAAAAAGTGGTACCACAGAGATCATCCTTCCGTAATAATAACTCTTCTTGCAACGTTAGTACACAAAAAATTCACTTGGTTCATCCACAAACAACACATTCCCAAATTAAAACACGGGGAATTGAATTACTTAATTTGGTGGTTGAACTTATTCTTTGCAGTCATCTTAAAGAACTCAACGTTATCCGCAGAAGCAATTCCCAGGTCATGTCAGAAAGCGTACTGGCTTCGAGGAGTAACATACAGTAATGTACAATGTGAGGTTCATATGAACAATCTTCACATGATCGCTGCACAGACGTCAGAACAGCAGAATTGCATACTCTGTTCGATATAGCAACGTTTGATCGCGTGGTGACTAAAGGCAGCACAACGAACAATCCAACAAAAAATTAGTGCACGAAGAACAATATTTAACACAAAAACAACTTTTTCAAAGACACCAAAAATTTAAAAAAACAAAGGAAAATTTAACAAGCATGAACGGTCAACGACAGTAAAATGAGGTGTTCCTGTTCAAATTACTCGAGTTGAATGAACTTGGAGAGTCATCGAAGAGAGATGCTCATATGCGATGCCTATGAATATATTCCACATGCTGAGGGGTGGTGGGGAATCAGAGCATGAATAATGTACGTGCATGAATAATGTACGTGTTTTTACGTCGAGTGTAAAAAGGAAAGACTGTTCAATGTTTATGTCAGGTATAAGGTTCGTTCACATTGGAATATATAAACATGTATCGAAATCTTCAAAAGTTTTAAACAAAATAAATTCAGATCGAACGAAGGAGCAAAATCGTACGCGTTAAAAACATTAGTTAAAAACTGCTCACATTTAGTTTAGAATTTAGTATCATATGCAGTGAATACAAAGGATAGAAAAAGTGTTCGTTTCGTTTAACAGTAGCAAGCCGTTCACATTGAAAGTACGACGGAAAATCGTTTACATTGAATTTAGCAGACGAAAGACGCTTACACTAAAATAAAAGGACATAAATCTTTCACATAGACAGAGACAGATAAAATTTGCTCACAGAGGGAGAGGGGCAGCACCCAGAAGAGAGGGGGAGAGTGGAGCTCGGCCACGGAGGTGGGCAGACACACAGCGAGGACGAGTAGGTCTGCCAATGCCAAATTTCCGATGAAGGCCCCCGTCGAAGAGCGCGATAGTTCTTTGTCACGGCAGACCACGGCCATGACGAGGACATTTCCGGTCAGTCCCAAAACGAAGAGAACGCAAAAACAAGCGGTGAAGACAATCCTTGTGGGCCCGGGATAAAGCTCTGATGTGAGAACGTCCAGTGAGTGCTGTATGGTTGACTGCGAGTGAAGTTCCGATGCAATGTCCAGAGATTGTGGCGAAGTTACTCCAGGGTAAATTTCTGATGCCACTGTATCCCAAGATTGAAATGAAATAGATGAAGTGGACTGGGGGTACAGATCTGATGTAAGGATGTCCACAGGTAGGAGTGAATTGACAGTCACACTAACAGGAGTCAAGTTCAAGGATGGAAAATTGGCATTTGTTGTGAAAGAATGTGACTCCATTATGTCAGCATCACTTGAACTCTACGTTATGAGTATGGGATAAATTAACACTTTGTAGATTAGTATAGATATTATTCGAATATTTATTCGTTTAAGAGTCAAAATTTTCTGCAGAAAATAATTCTAATGGATATGACGATCACACACATACACGCATTTACATTTGTACATCATGGTATTTATTCAGCTCTGATGCTGCTTAGTCCTATGCTATTCCTGTAAGAGGCTAGCTAAAATCTGAGTCGTTGAGAAATTGCGTTTAATCCTTTAAAAAAATCTAATCTTACTTCTCAGATGGCAGATACTTCACAGTCAAACAGGTGCTATTTGAAAGTTGATACACTTATATAGAAACGGAATGGGCTGGGCTCGTGAAGAGTAGCAAAACAAACTTGTATGTGGCTCAGATACTGCAGGTGTTTGACAAACTTAAAATACCACCTTGTAAACATTACATCGTTTTTTTCTTAACATTCTTGGTTTAGTATAACGGGTACCATCAAATAAACTATGGATGACTATAGTTATCCTAACTATTTTAGTCCATAATTCAGTGTATCAACATCTATTTTCGCAAGGAAAATGATCAGACGACGAAATGTGTGATCTACCTGCCTTCGATAGAGCATGGATCAAAAATACGCGATTCACTGCAACGACCATTATGGAAATAGTTAAATTATATGGTCAATCACTACTGATAATTTCCGGTGATGATCACTTGTACAAAATATGCCAAAAGACCATCAGCGAAGAGGATTAATGAGTAAATATTGGAGTTTTGGCAAGACCAGCAGAACACTGACACGAGTTATAAGTAAAAATTATAAAAGACTGCTTAAGAAATGACACCAGGGATCAAAACTGACCGAAACAACATGGGTCTGACTCTTGCCCTATGACAGTTAACGTATTTTCTTCGAGGGTTCCTGGTAAATTGAGTAAGCATTGATGCACATTTATTATTTCTTAATTATTCGAGAATTTTCCAGGACTTCTTTTTTTTGTTGTTGTTCCAAGGAAACGACCTCGGAAGGCATCTCCAAGCAGCTCCAGAAGGCCTGGGCTGTAGGCATGGTGTACCTCCACCTAAAAATCCTGTTGAAAAATGGCTTTCACATATTGGCCCGTTGTATGTGCATTGTCCTGCGACAACACAATTTTTTCGACTTCAGACTTCGGTATTTTGCTTAAATTGTTGGCTGATTAAAATCCTTCAGTGCGCGTCAGTTTGTGACACGACTTCAGACAAAAGAACTTGGATCGCTGGTCTTTGTTTCTCACTTTGTTCGCAGCTACAGAAATTGTGATGCTTACATTTTGCAGCAAGAACAAAAGTGGTCTCAATAAGCTGAAAATTTTACTTCGTGGCTTAGCAGCTTGCATGGGAATACAGTGCATGATAAACCTGCAGATATGTGATAACTATAGTCAAGATAATTTTGACTAACCTCAATTTCTTTATTAGCCTTCAATACCTAATTATAGTCGCTAAACATAAAAGCGAAAATTAAACTCCAGTCAGGATTCAATTTCATTTAATGTGTGTGTGTGTGTGTGTGAACGAGGAAGTTCTTGGGTGTGATTATTCAAACTGTAAAGAGCATAAAATTACGATGAACGCGTTGTTTTGTAAATTAGTATCTATTTATGTTGCTGCATCAATCAACAAGTTCAAGCGAGCCATGATTTAGTTATTATTTTCAAGGTTTAAAACTTGACTTCGTTACAATCGCATAAAGTTCTTGGAGCACAATGACACACTGCTGGTAAATCAAGATGGCATTGCCAACGTAGATCAAAGTAACCGATAGGATGACATTTAATTTCACCTTGTTAGTGCGCTGATAGTTTTTCTGCAGCTAATTGAGTCGGAACTTGATTGTTTATACTGTCTCAATGATCAAAGAGAAACTCAACCTACCTTTTGATCTGGGGTTACATGGATAAGTTTTCGAAGCCCAAATAAACAAGGTATAAACGAAGATGAGAAAAATGAAGAATGCTCAAAGAGAGACGTCACCAGCACGTTGTGTTTCACTATAATTCTATAGCCCCATTACAGACCGCCAAGCAAGAGGGATGTGTCTTGAGTTCGACGTCCCTCTTTGATATCTGATGCCAGTAGTTAGACGAGGTTACACTATTAAAAACGACTATTGTGTGAGAATATACTCATAAACGCACTATTCCCTATCATTTTACGAACACAGGAAAACTCTATGATACAAAGTTGTGAGGTTGCCGACTACCTTGCACCGAGGATTATAATGAAAGGTAGACGGTAACCGCCCAAATATTGCAGTAATTAAATTAAAAGGTCCTAAGGCATGGGCTTTATGATGAAAGTAGCTCCGACGTCCTATTCTACAGAAAAGCTACAAGCATACAAACAAATGAGTAACTATCAAGTGTTCGATACAGCTCAATTTCTCAATGAGTCACACGTGCAACAAAAGAGATATTTTACGAGACAATCATCCACACAGATAGCACGGAAAGTTTGGACGCACGCTGCCTGTAAAACTAAGTAATACCAATTATCTCTATTTAATTGGCTCAACATCTAGCTTTTGGAGTCGCAGTGGGTAAATTTCTATGTTGATTTCACGAAATGCTTAAAAAAAATGCCCAAAAAGTTAGTATCATGTAATTTGAAGCCCTTTGAATATTGACTTGTAACGCAGTTTTGTTTGTGTCATACAACTTCGATGACAAATTTTAACTGAATAGGAAATGAAATTTTTAAAGACTCTTATGCAATGTTTTTATGGCATTATTATGCTGGCACAGACTGCTGGTGTGTAACGTCAGGTCTAAGACTGAACTCTTCCATGATGCTTCTTGCGGGAGACAGGCAGCGAAGAACAAAATTTCCTCTTTAATTACGTCTGACCACTGAGATACATAATTCATTGAAGACAAGCTAAGTTTACCTCGTAGCAGGAGCTATGGTAACATCCATGGTGAAGTGTAGTCTTTTATTTAGAATACTGTTCTTCAATTTGTTAGCTGGTTCGCATCCATAGTAATAAGAGAAATATTTATATGTACTGTACATTTGTACAGAATTTATGAACTAATTAGAAAAGTAATATCGACTCATAGATGTCTGACTCTTTACTGTTTTTCCCTCTCTCCTGCATTTTCTATTAATCTATGTCGCTAATTTATTCAAACTTACTTCCTTTTCCCATCTTTCTTATCTTTTTGTCTATTCATTCATATCTGCAATTATGCGTTCACATGAAAATTATTCGATCTATTTTTTCTACCTGAGGAACGATTATTTTATTGAACTGATTTGAGGTTGACCTGTTAGTGTCAGTAGTGTCAGACGTTGGTGTTAGATATGTTAGGGCTGACAGTAGAGTGAAGTTTCAGACTAGTGTAGGTGTCAGTACTGCTGCACAAGCTGGGTGTTGGTGTTAGTGTAGGTGTCAGCACTGCTGCACAAGCTGGGTGTTGGTGTTAGTGTAGGTGTTAGCACTGCTGCACAAGCTGGGTGTTGGTGTTAGTGTAGGTGTCAGCACTGCTGCACAAGCTGGGTGTAGGTGTTAGTGTAGGTATTCATGCTGTGTATCCAGCTAGTGCTACCGTTAATGTTGTGAGCGATCATACACAAAGAAATACAGTTTGATCCTTGTTTGCCGACTTGAACAAGCTTCAAACCTAAAAACATTCCTACCAGCAGTTGTGAAGGTTCAACTTTGCATGAACTCGTTATGAGTTGTAGAAAACAATATGAACATCATCAGTAAGCTCTATATTCATGGATTTCCGAAGTTTTAAGCCTTCATTTGTTCCTAAAAGAACAGCAATTCTATGCATAAAGATTTTTTAGATTTGTGAATAGCTTATCGGAATATTACCGATTTTACCGTTCAGCATCAGTTAATTTCTTAATCAACAATAGAGGTAAAAATCTGCGTCTCCTTGTCTGCTTCAAGTCACCCTAAAACTGTTCAGTTATGTTGGCACCCACCAGGGAGGTTCCTTCTTCATATTTTGATTTTTCTCGTACTGAGATTTAACCGTCATGTCTTTGGGGGTGTGTATGGATACATCTTTATATCAGAATGCGAAAGGATTAGAAAAATATGCTTGTGATTTCACAGTTTTCATTACTGAAGATAGCGAGATATTAATACCTAGACATGAAAGGCATGGCGAAAAAATATGTTATACTTGCAAGTGGTTCGTGTTATTTTTTATTGATTCTTTACACTAATAAATTCTTATCACACAGCACTTATTCTTCACTGTAATGAATTTGATGGTATGCTTTAACACTTTAATCGTTTTCTGATTCCCATGCAGAACAGACTAAAAATTTGAATTCTGGTTCTGGTCAATCAATTGAAATAATTATACTTCTAAAGTAGCCTTTACCTTTCTTCTTAGCATTCTCTTAGTTTTCTTCAAGTTAAGATCAAATGTAATAAGACTCATGAATTGAAGTTAGATGGGGAATCACATCTCAAAGCTAATAATGTAATTTATGTAATTTTCTGAACTCTTAAGAGGAAAATTGTGTTTGTTCCTCAAGAGGCGCTTCACAAAGAAGGAACAAAAAAGCGAAGCTGCGCACTAAGTCGCAATCACTGGAGGCAGAGCATCCTACAAAACTACCCCGGAAACTTCAGCAGATTCTTAGACAGCAAACATGCCGAGAAAAGTTTCTCAGGTTAATTGACTCTTTCTTATAAATTTGATGAAGATATTTAGAGTGAAATGTTTTAACTCAAATGCCAGTTATTTTCAGAAGAAAAAATTAGGAGAGAGTAGAGCTTGGTGTATAGCTCAGTTTTGTGCATCATAGTTAATAAACTCTTAAATCTGCGACTCCTAACCTGAACTTATGCTGACTTTTGCAGGTAAACTGTCAGGTGTGAGTGACAGGTATAAGTTAAAAGTATGGCAAGCTTGAAATCATTTGCACCTGTGTGTACGAGCTGTGTGTATCAGTGGAGTGAGGCTAGTGCCAGTAAACCTGTTATTTAGTTAAGCTATCAGACACACACAGATACTATGATAAAGAATTTCAAAATCCATACTTTTTCTGCATACAAAGGTCTCATTTGTGTCCTGAATAAGTGTCATTTTTAAGCAGACCACATCGATCCGCTCTCGTTGGGTTAGATTAAGTTGCTTAGGTTGGGATAAGTTGAGTTAGATCAGGTTATGTTAGGTAATGTTAGGATAAATTTGCAAAACTTAGGTTAGGTGCTTTACCTTTGTTATGACGGTGAGAAGGTGCTCAGTAGAACAATAAGTTCTTATTTGGAATCGCTGTTTCAAATCTGCAGAGTTTCATTCCATTCTGTAGCACACGATACACTCATTTGTTCTAAACCTTAATGGCTTCTTGAAAGTCTCGACTCTAAACATTTGAAAATCAATCGTAAACTGGACGTTGCACTGAATTGAAAAACTTTTAAAACTCGCCAATTGGCTTCCATGTTGCGAGGGAGACTTGCTCGGACAGTACGATGGGAAATTTTCTTGTTGATTATAGGAACAGAAATGGAGGAGGTACACCACCAACACCAAGGTTGGATTTCTCTGCTACCCGGGCTTGGCAGGGATAAAATAATAGTTGTAAGTGCTGGAATCTGGTATCCCACTATATAATAATATCCAACTTGTTGCTTGCTTGCTTGCTTGGTCCGTCTCTCTGTTACGCTCTTAATGATTTAGATAGGAGGAAATTCGGTAGGGTATACATGTATTATAAGCATTGTATTGTGGACACCAAAGACAAGGCTTTAGTGTGGAAACTCCTTCACAAAGCCCGCGTCCACTTGCAAATAACATGAAATAATTCAGTAAAAACCACGTGAATTTTTACGTGTGGGTCTACTAGTCTACATATATAATAGACAATGTATCTCCATCTCTCTCTCTCTTTCTCTCTCTCTCTCTCTCTCTCTCTCTCTCTCTCTCTCTGTCTATCTGTGTGTGTCCGTCCCATTACTTCCTATCTATTACTGAAGAAAAATTATTGAACTGAAATCAGAACGGGTATGCATGTATGATAAGCATTGTATTGTGGATATTAAAAGCACCGGATCACTATAAAAATTGATCACTCAATTTTTCTGTTATTAGCTTTCTTCTCTTACAGCAATGTTATCGGTAGATACAATAGAAAATGGAAGTTCTGTATACATTAATGAAAAATATTCAGTCTTATAGTACCACTGGTAAAACTGAAAAATGTATTTTATTTTATAGATCCTGAATTTTATCACTTTTAAATCAAGGAATTTCAACGGGTACTATCTGGGCCATGTTATTGGTAGATAAGATTCACAATGGAAGTTCTGTATAATTATTGTGCTATCGTACCTGTGCGCCACAACCCTTCATTGCAGTATCTATTATACGGTTGGGGTCGGGTCGCGTTACATTACGTTACTTTGGGTCGGGAATTTTATGAATGTTTTAGTTTTAGATTTTTTCAATTTTTAAATTTTTTAAATGTTTTAATTTTTTATATTTTTAAATTAATTTTTAATGTTTTTAATTTGTAAATTTTCAAATGGTTTAATTTTTTTAATTTTTCGATTTTTTGAGCTTTTAAAATATTTTAGTTGTTTTTATTTCTTGATTTTGTTTTAACTTTTTAAATTGCTTAAAATTTTTCCTTTTTTTAGTTCTTGAATTTTTTGAATTTTTTGAATTTTTTTAATTTTCGGATTTTTTTTGAATTGTTGATATTTTGTCAGTTACTTGAATTTCTGAAAATTTTTGAATTTTTGAATTTTATGAAATTATTGAATTTTTAAATTTTAAAAAGTGCTGCTAGCGTATCAGTGATACCGACAATACCGTACTTATGTGCGAACCTGTACTATGCGGCCCCTGATATGATAAATTGGCTATAAGTATGCTGCAATAAGTGATTGACTATAAGTATGCTGCAATAAATGATAAATTAAGTTCGCTATTTTATTTTTATTCTTTAGAAAGGTTGCGTTAAGTTAAATGGGCCTTTCATTATATATAGAATATATACATACACACATGTCCTGTGTTACATTATAGTGGTTTCATTTAATTTTCTAGCATGGCATCAAAGTTGTTGAATCATATAATGAATGATTGTTAATTTATTCACTACCTGTAAAATCATGCTACTGAACTAAGCGCGAATTATTCGCGTGTCCTGCTAGTTCAACATAAAATAGGTAGTCACACACCACGAAGTCTACAGGCGCAAATTTTGAGGTAGTTAATTCTGATATAATAATTGTAGAACCTAGGAGACTACACGTTCTAGGCTTCTCTAAATAAGACCGGGATGTATTTTTGAAATATTTACTGTTAAACATATCCTTTGAATTCTGAGCTTTAACAATTATGATGATAAAAATATAAATAAGAAGTTTTGTGAGAGTAGGCGGGTTCATGCATCAAGTTTATGTTCGAGACTAAAAGAAGTTTGCATCAAAGTGTTTTAAATTTAATATCACAGGTCACATTTGATTGCACAAATTTTTATTTTCATAAACTTGTTTATGCCTTTCACATTCTGAGATAGCATTTGAAATTCCATAAAACTCAGCCGCGAGCAATGAAAAATAACGGGCTTTTCTTCGCAAATTTTGCTGTATTTTGTGAATTCACTTTTTAAGTGAATGTTATTACAAGTATGGGCACAGTTGACATCACTGCTCCCTCATTCAATGCCCTTGCTTTTGTCCAACAGATTACACATTATTGAACCCTCCTTAATGTACGAATATCTTAGAACTCACAATACCGTTAATGGGTTATTACTTATTGAATTGTTCATCAGTGAGGAGCTAATTATTGTGCTAATTAATGAAGGCATTGTTATGTAAATAATTAAAGGCCCTAATGAGGTCTTGCTTAATAGGACTGGGAAGTGACAGGTACTTTAGGCCGTTTAAAAAATTATTTTTAATGGAGGGGATTTTTTCGTAAAGGTTCTTGTAGCACAGTCCGAAACTTTGAAACATATTTTATGGCATTTAATTGCCTATTCGAGTCACTACTATTGCAACATTTGAGAAGAATTCACAGGTACTAGCAAGTGAATTCCAAAAAATCATGTACCTAAATTAGAATAAGGTACTTCAAAAGCATCGTAAAGGTAATGCATGCTGTGTACTTTTGGAATTTTGTATAGGATCACCAATCCGTGGTACTGGAAGACACTGATACAGATTTCGGATGTAAAGTAACGTAGTCTGAAACAGAGATCCATACATAAAATCCACGGGTATTGCTCCCAGTATTTAACTATCTATTCACTTCTATTGCATGACTGGCAAAATTGGTGACTGCGTCATATATCTACCGTAAGACAAAACATGAATTAAATTCTTAAAACATAACTTCACCATGTAGCTATTCCTAAAAGTCAGAATTTATTAATTATCTATCTGACTGCTTGAAATTCCTACTCGAACATAGGGATTTCATACTAGAATGCATACAGTCATCCATACTGTGAAGTACAGTTCAGTTGGTGGTGACTTAGTCTGAGACAGCTCGTCTCAGCTTTAGACTGAGATAAAATAACGTCCATCTTAAGACTAATCTACTGGGCTGTGTAGGAGGACCTTGTAAGCAACACCAGCCACTTGACTTTCAAAATTTATCTCTAATTGAAAAATATAAATGAAACCAGCGAGGAATCCACTTCAATGAAAACCTAGATCACTTCTTCTGAGTATCTTAATTTTGAATGTTTCCCCAGCAATTTATGCCTGTGTAAATCAGTGCACTCGCACCTGATGATTTTGCTCATTAAATTTCCCCCACCAATGACGCAGACTTGTTCAAGGTACGGCAACCTAACTTCCTTCATCAAAGCACTTTCTTTTAAAAAAGGAACTTATGTTTTGCACCCTATTTTGAGCTCAAAATATCCTCCAGTATTACGCACTGATATTTCAGTTTGAGGAATAATGAATTAAGGTTCTTAAATTGTTCGCGAAGTTCAATATTCACTGCATGGAAATCATTGCAAATATATTTGTTAATAGGAGGGTATTATCATGTTCATGCTATGTCATCCAGAGCAGAAGTTCACCATTTTATTCGTGTGCAACTTGTTGAAAAAATATTGCTTGGGCAAAAGCCTCTGAAAACTCTGTCGCTTTTCAGATAGAACGGGAGCTATTATTTGATTTTGCTTCATTGAGTTATATAGACCTTAATATGCGCAATATAACTGCACTGTCTTTATTAATTCACTAACGATGCAATAAATCTCTTTATCAAAGTTAATCCAACCGATTCTCAACAGTTGATAGGGATTTTTGAAATTGACTAAAATTGTATAAATATTATCAGGAACTCTGTTCTAATTCACATGCATTCAACGATATGCTTCCAATTTGCGCAGTGTATGCTAACTTTAGAGGCCTAAAACTCTCTCAAACTTGCCATCAACACAAAGCCCCCTCTCAATAAATGAACTATTTTTTTTACATTAGCAAAATTCCCAATTAGTGAAAATGTGAGGTACTTCCCATCATTGAAAAATTGATCCATTTGGAAGCAGCTTCGAGTTCCCATTAACTTCAAGTGTCATTTTGGAGTTGTGTTAAGGAGAGATTACTGGTACACTTCAGGGCAATCAAAGACCAAATAGAACCATGGTGTGTGCAAAACGTAATTCATGAGTTGATTTATTTCACCTGAAACACAGTCAAATTTGACTAGAACGTTTCTCTGTGCCTCTGAAACACAGGCAACGTTTCCTGCAGTTTTGAACGGAGGAAAAAACTGAATAAAATATTGCAATGTCACAAAAGCTAGCTTTCTAAGAGGATTAAAAAGCCGACAGTAATTCACAGGGGGATGCACCGACTAACTAACTCCTCGCTTACTTAGGCGCTTAACGTCTGAGAACAATTTTTACGACATTAAAGTGAATTTCCCTATTGAGTTACAAATATGTTGCACTGAAAGTTGACTTCAGTATTTTGCCTCGCTGCTCCGCATGAAGTACAAAAGAATTAAGTCCCCAGACTCTGAAAAAACTTGGCTTTGACAAATATTTGCATTTGTTAATTGATATGCATCATGTAACTTTAGTATTTTTAGAAATGCTATATTATTTTCTAATGTATTCTCAATTTGAATAAAAGTTTTCATTTAACCTCACCGAGGCTGACTAAAGAGGTGTATACACACAGAATTCTCTGAACTTTGAAAAATAGGTTAGTTGCAAGCGGCAGGAAAAAATAACATGACTTTAGGCTGCATATATTGACAGCTACTGCTGGGCGAATGCGTTAAATGAAAGATGTTCATTAGGTGTTCGTTGCCTGATGTTCACGTGAACTGTTCAGTAACTAACATTCATGGTCCATACTGAACGAGACTTCAAGAAGATTAAATAGGACAAGCATGTTGCAGGTTTTAAAATTGCATAAATAAATTGCTTAAAACATTTGGGAAATTATATTATGCATGAGAAGTGTTTGCAGCACACTGAGGGATACTGGCAGTTACAGGCCGGTGTCCGCCAAAACACAGTAAAGAAAATTGAAAATATTTTCTTTGTATCGGGTTCTTATTGGGTTGCAAAGGTTTTAAATAATTAAGTTAAACTTACAACCAATAGAAATGAAAAATAATTGATTGGTATTGGTTTGTTATATGTCATACTTACTTGAAAAGCCCAAAACGGCGGCCACAAAACTTTTGATGAAAGTTCACACTTTCTAAAGACTTTTAATTAATCTACTATGCACATACAGAATGCTAGTTGTATTTTTTCTGAATACATAAACTTTGGAATTTAGCCTAATGTATTAAATCAAATCTAGGTCGAGGCTAGAAATAGGCGAACATATTCTAAAAAAAATTTTTGACCACCTTTTTCAACATTCTCGAGGTCTTAATCTTAATAGAATCGTTACTCTCTTTAAGCACAATCTTACAGGCTAAAAATAACTCACTTTTTTCTAAAGATCTTTCGAGGTTTTCACTAAGTTACAAAAATGCGCCGTCGATGTCAGAAGTTCCTAACCAGGAAGCGAGTTCTACTTTATTCATATTCATGAGATGGCCTCCAGCAGCGCACTGATCAACAGCTTTGCTAGGTTCATGTTTTTCAATTTTGGTTATTCCTAAGACCAGGAAGCCTCTCTACATTAGAAGAGGATTTTTTAAGACTAAGCCTTCTGTAAGTATAGAATCTCGTTAATTCGGAGCCTGTATCCTTCATTAAAAGTTTATTTACGTACTCCTACTTTAGGAGCTTTTTAATCCCATTTTAATCAAGTTCTTGTACTCTTGCTAAAACTCTTGAGTTCGTAACTACTGTTGACATCCATGTTTAATCCATATAGACATTTTCTTACTCACGCAAAAAAAAATATCTGGTTTCTTCGCATACGCTGAAAAACATGGAAAAATTTCACAGCAAACAAGTGTTACGGATGACAGAGGACAAATATCTCATCAGTATATGTACTTCTGCCTACGTAATAATGTACTCGTCTCTACGTTCAGAAACAAGAACGATTTGATTAAATCGTTTATTTATTAATAAAACCTATAATTATGGCTAAACTTTTGTTCAATAAGCATCGTATTAGCACCAGATGCCGTTCGTAATCCGTAAATTACCACATCTCAACATAATCTCCAGATCCTTCTAATCCAGAATATAATTTCCAAGTCTCATCATAATCTCCAGATCTCAACATAATTTCGAAGTCTCAACATAATCTCCAGATCTCAACATAATCGCCATACCTCACCATCTTCACCATATCTTAACATAATCTCCAGATCTCAACGTAATCGGCATACCTCAACATAATCTCCAGATCTCGACATATTCGTCATACCTCAACATAATCTCCAGATCTCTACGCATTCGTCATACCTCAACATAATCTCCAGATCTCGACATATTCGCCATACCTCAACATGATGGAATAATTATGGAAAGCGTTGGAGCAAAAACTGAGGTCTGTAACAACGAGTCGCTTACGCAATCGCTGAAGTTTGAAGAGGAGAAGGCAAGAATATTCAACTGTACTTTTTCCATGTAACTTCCCGAATATTTTCCACATGGAATTAACCTGTTTATAACGTAAATCGTGGCTCAATACTTTCTCTGAGAATAAACATGTTTTTCAGGTCAGATGTTGATTAAGTTTCATCAAACTCATGTACATTCATGTTGCTATGAATAAAGAAATAGCATACGTCTACTTACGGTGGCTTGAAAATAATTATTTTCATCATCGTAAAAGCAGTTCGGGTAAAACAGCGAAATCCATGTTAGAAAATTGCGTGATTTTGTAAATTTTCCCTCACTTAAAAAAATTTTCAGCCATGCCCCTGATCTCTTAACAGCACCTGCTTGTTTATCAACCATCCTCACCTCCAGCACCCCGTGTCAGCACCTCACCATGGAGGCAGCGGACACATCCATCGTCGACCACACCTTGCGACGAACTAACTCTCAATATTAGCGTCGAAATTTCCATCAGGTATTCCTGCTGAGGTAGAGGAGGTTCATTCTTTCCTTTTCTATTTTTTTAAATTCATTATCATACGAGCCAGAAGGTCCAGAAGGAGGAGGGAATAATTAAATGGTAATGAAACTTGTATGACTATGTACGCAATAATGTGGAATGAAACTTACTCTATTTAAACTTATTCAATATTCTTTGGAAAATTTTCATGAGTGGATCCACGTAGATATGATCTTACATCTTTCCAATTAAAGTTAGACTTCTGTGGGGATCTTCACAGCTCGGAATGTTTAGAGATTGGAATTATTTTAGTTTATTTTTGGCTTACGTAAACATGGAAATAATTACACGTATTAGATGAAGTCAGCAACATCTGAGTGCCTCAACGGCGCTCTGGGCTAGACCATCCTTTCAATTTCATGCTTCACTTCCATAATCTAATCATCACCATTAAAGAAATGATGTGTGTGTCTTCTGATGTAATGTTTCTCACCAAACTCTTAACTTGTGCTATGTAACTGATTTTACTTAATTATTCTAATTGAAGGATAATCTGTAAACAATTGTTTAGATCTTTATCTTAAAGATAATTTAATAAGACTAGCTCTTTATTATGTATCTCAACTTCAGAATCTGAGCCAGGCTAACAACGGATCATTTTCTACCGAATTACAAGTACATTGTCTATCACATTATTCCCACGGTCCAAGACAACTAAAAATTTAAAGATTTTTTTACGCAATGAAACATCGCCTATGACACAAGTCAGAATTCTGGTGCATATTCAAAACTTGAGCACATCGAAGTAAAACTCTGTGGTTCAATAATGATTTTTCTCTACTTGTAGCGTTGAAATGAAGAGTATCGCTGGGCGTGAATGAAAACGAATTAAAGGAAAACATTCCATTCCTTTCATGATAAATTAATAGCTTATAAGATCAGAGGAAACACGCTGCGCAGCTACAATAATTTAACTCTAATAATTTCCACTTGTTTCATCTGAACAGAATAGCAGGACCAAGTAATTCTGGAAATTTCGTGTCACTGGGGAAGAAAATATGAATTTGACACGCAAATGAAATTTGCATAGAAATCAATGACTTCCATTTTTTATACATTCTGAGTTGGTGAAAGTGATTTTAAACTTAGTTTTCACAATGTGATTCTCGCTGCGCTTGCTTGGGTTCCTAAAAATTTAACTATCCTATGAGGTGCTAGAATGATGGTGACCCACATTCTGAGTTAGTTTGTCCATCGAGTTACTAAGATTTTGTCTTGTCGTGACATGGACCAGAATTTTCCGATAACTTGCAGCTGTAGGGCAAAGAAGAAGTAGAAGAAGACGGACGGGATGCTGTGTAAAACTTGCAATACTCAATGGCGGCAGTGTCTGACCGTCCTGGAAGTTATCTTTCCTCTGCCTACACAAGTTAGTTCACTGGTGATGTGGCTGCAGGACGTTGTTACTTCAAAAGTGTTTTAAGGAAATATTTTTGCGATTTGTGTGTTTACAATGGATCTGATAGCAAGTTACTAAGTGTCTTCATCCTCCCTATGGCATACGCTCTGCATTGTGGGAAAACCGTGGCTTTGTTATTATTTTGAAGCTTGCCAATGCTTAAGAAATATTTCAGGGCCCAATTTTTAAAAAATATTTTGGAGTACTGGACTCAGGTATTCTTACCTTAACTTCTATGCTATTAGAAACTATTTTTTTCAGTGATTCAAGCAGCTGTCCACACAACAGGAGACAATCCTAATAATTGTCTCACACTAGTTAAGTTAATATCTTTTTGGAGCTCTAGTACAAAATCAATACTCTATTAACAGTTACAAAGAGTTTTAACAAGGTCATATTATCGACTAATTAATCCTACATAATCGTTTTTTACACGTGTACTGGGTTTACGCAAAGGGTTTCGGTATATGTAAAGTTTTGCGCCAGTCAGAAAAAGCGAGTCTTCTGTCTTTAACAGACTTTTAACTGATGCCATACCCTGTACTTGGGACTTCATCAGATTACGAGGGATGTTGTTGCATTGATGTGCAGAATAAAGGTTTGAATGTTCTCGAGAATTGTCACCGACGTTCCTTCCAGATATTCTCTCACCTTGTTGGACACACTTTTTTTGAACATGTTAGATGCACTTCCTGCGATGCATTAAAATATTTTTCTTCTCATTTAGAGCCTGTTTTATTATTTGAATAATGCCTCATTGCTGTTGTAGCAGGAATCACATCTCTGTTGTAGCAGGGATCACATCTCTGTTTTAGCAGGGATCACATCTCTGTTGTAGCAGGGATCACATCTCTGTTGTAGCAGTTATTTTTATTCACGGACATGCAGGTATTTGAGGTGCATTCATTGGAGAACACTGAAGGTGATTGTCCTTCAGCTTTTCTTAACGACGTGACGCTTCCTAAAAGATGTGTAAGATGCCTAAGCTACACAGAGAGTATGCTGAAAGTGTTGTCAGCATGTTGTAGATTTAGTGCTCTCAGGGAAATCTCTACCTGCTCACAGAAGCATCATCAATGCTTGCTGCTGCAGTCTGTTGTGAGTTTGTTGTAGGCATTTCATTTTACCCTGGCGGCCGGTGTATCAAACAGCCGACTTTTAACACAAGTGTCCGTTTGCTGCTATTTTCTTCTTTTCAGTTCACTTTTTGCACGTTGTTTGGTTGGCATGCTACATAATTTGTGCCATTTGATGTGGGATTTGCCAGATACACTTCAGCAGAGTCTGTTGCCAGACCTCGAATATAACATTCCTGATTTGGGAATATGGATAATGATAACATTGGTAATATTTACGCTATTGATGATAATATTAGTAATATATTAATATTGATAGAAAGAGTATTAAGTCAAACACAGCGGGAGAAGTTTCCCTTTAAATTCTCCATCTTGAGAAGAAATCATAATAATGATGAGCATCGCTTGAAGAAACTATTATTTCAATACAATGGTCGCGTGCACGCCCAGGTTCTAAAGATGTTCAGCTGTTTAGAAACGGGTGCAAGTATTTCTTTCCAATTACAATCGTTCAAAATTCCAGTAATGTACACGAGATGCGTGAAAAATGTCAAGAGGTTTTTTATTGAACTTTTTTCTTGTGAACTCAAAATCTCGAGCACCAAATAAGAGTCAGTTTACTAGTCCAAAATCGAAAATGCAATTCATATTTCTGTGAAAATGATTTTGGGAAGAGGGAATACTTTTATAATCAAGTTTTCTTTGGTAGCATTATTTACGTACTGTTCTCAAATGTGCACACATTGTATTGCGAAGAGAGATCTGCTAGGATCAGTTTTCCAGAACACGACGTTTTGTAGTACAAGTAGGAATCATGTTATGGCAATGTTGTTAGTTGCTTCTGGTAAAATTCCTGTTACACGCCTAATCCAACTAAACTTTCTGGTGACTCGCTAGGGTGTGACTCCACCTGTTGTGAACAGATCAAGTTCAACAGTAGAACTTGTCAATGAACATCCATAATTTTCATTCATTTCAAGGGAAATTATTTTCAAACTTTTTCAACAGAATTGTGGTATCAATGTCATCCATTTATACAGCGGGCTTTTACCTTTTCGAATAATTTTTTCTGTATACTGAGGGTTTAGCAACTACATAACTATATCTAGCTTGGCCACAAAGACATTGATATTCCTGCAGTTAATGCTTACTTGCAACACGTGTTTCTGGAGTTGTAACAAAATTTTTGTTAAGTGAAAATAAGTAACTGAAATTTTTGTGAGCAAAATTTATGGATTCTACAAGATAAAATTTGTTAATGACAGTTGGCAATAAAAGTGCTTCACTGCTCACTATAGCAATAAAGCTTAATTTGCTTGAACTCAGTGATAAGTTCACTACTCATTCCCTCGATTAGCGTCCATATTTTTCGCAAGTGATGAGGGTGCCGATTTTTTTTATGATTTTAGCGATATACATTAAAAACCATTTTAATAACATGCAAGTTGAGAGCAAAAGATATCATCAGTGTTGAAAAATGGTTCTCAAAAAGATAACATAGGAGATAGAAGCCTTTGAAAACAGCTTGTAGTGTGTTACTTCAAAGACGTCGTTGTGGTTTTGGCTTTGACAAGAAGAGACGAAGCTTCCAGCAATGTATGTCTTGAATACACGAGCTTTTGCTCCTCTTTGAATTCAAGGGAATAGCACATGTAAGATTTCATCGATATTCATACTTTAATGCCTTTTATTGAAACTTAACGGAGAGTTTATAGTTAATTTTTTGTTATTTTAGTGTTTCGTATTATTTTATTATTTCGGTGTTTCCGAAACTTTCATCTTGTGCATTCTCATGACATCTTGTTTGAATCTTCAAGACAGTTTTACACATTTTCTAATGCTTGGCGAGTCATGCAACGCTGATTATTGAAGTCTGTTGTACGTTTAGTCGAAGATGTTCCCAATTTTTTCTTTCCCTTGTTTGTTTTTTTCGCTGTAAAAGCCGACATTTCAGACAAGCCGTGTAGAATGCATTCGGTATTAAATTATTTTTTATATCTTATCGACGTCGTCTGTTTTAAATATTCAGGTATTCCAAATTAACTTGTGGAATGCGATAATTATAACTTTTATTTGTAGATACGATACATGGACAGAATATTCATATAAATTTGAGTTCGCAGCGTATGTTAAAAATCCTTACTATTTTTAGGCTCATTGTTTTTCGTTATCATACTGTCTCAGAAATTTTATTTTTTTTTTTAGATTTCAGGAAAATATTTTCGCTACGAATCAACTACAAAATTATCAAGCATTCAACTCCAAGCAAACACTTCCTTGTTTGCTTTTTTTTCTCTGTTTTTGCATTCGAAGGTCATTTACAATCACTAAATGCTGACGTGCGGTTAGCGGCTACCCACGACGCGGTTAACCAATCCGCTGAGTCAGACGACTTCAGTCTTCCCTCAGACTTCGCAAGGGACGGTTACAGCGTGGGATGTGTGTGTTTCTTTTCCCCTCGACACGCCCCAAATTCCAATCATAAGTGCCATGTAAGTTCAATTAGAAATTAATCATTTATTATTGGGCTCTATTTTTATCGTGTAAATTTTACCCATGTTTAATCGATGTATTTGTGTTCAGAGAACAAAACAACAAACAATCTTTATTTCCAATCGAGTACACAGTACATAGACATTAGTACATTGGTTTTTCAAATTCTTAAGGTTAACATTCTAAGAGTAAGGGTGATGGTGAGCTCCATGCAACGATCCCGGGAGGTTGATGGGCGTCTTCATGGGCTTCATGGGTTGAGTGCTTAGCGGGTTGAGTGCACGGCGCAGCGTACGAGAAATAACTCGTGTCCATGGCTGGGTTCGAACCCGCGGTGTTTCTACATGAAGCAGAGACCCGATACAGAACACGGGCCGCAGACCACTCGACCACGGTGGCTTAACCAACACTAATTAATTTAAAATGCATACACAGGTTTATGTTTTGCTGTATAGCTTGTATTGGAATCTACTCAGACCTAACATGCTACAATAATTTCTTCCATGCAAGTACAATCATGGAAAGAATTAACTTCAAATACAGCGGTTGAGGTGACAAGGTGAGAGGAAAATTTGAATGCTGTAACTGATATCTCTTTAGCTAGCAAGCGAATTATTATCTAGCTACCAAAACTCTCGCATTGTGAAGCTTAAGTTAATTTTAATTTTTGCTTCTCTGGTAAGTAGAGTTAGACAAAAGGCAAGAAGGAAAAGGTTTGAAATTCACGTACTGACAGAAGAGCATCTTAACATTCGTCAATGTATCATCACTAAATCAAAATGTTTAATTGAAGCAAAAAAGTATTCGGTGAAGTGTATCAGTTTGTTATGTACATTTCCCTAAGAAATGGTCTCAAAATCATCTCCACTAGCCTGGCAGCACGCGCATCCTGCCACAATGTTCTATAAAAACTGTCAATTACGATCCAATAAATCTGCGGAGGCCAAATTCTTAATATTCAGCTAGTTAATTGAGTTATTCAGGGAAATATTAAGAAATATTCAAACATCTAAGCCAGTCATTCAGGGAGATATTAAGAAATATTCAAACATTTAAGCGAGTTATTCATAGATATATTCAGAAATATTCAAACACTTAGGCAAGTTATTCAAAAAGACATCCAGTAATCTTACTGAATACGCACAAATATACACTACATTGTGTGCTACAGGACAGAGCGTGTATTTCTAGAACAGTTAGTGTGTCGGAAGAATGTTTTCATTTTCAACTGGTTTACGGAAATGACCAGTAAATTTCGAACAATAATTCACGTTATATTTTTTACGTATTTAATACCTCCTACTTTCAAATGTGGTATGATTTATTACTCCGTAGTTTGAAAGATTGTGTGAATTACAGCTGAATCACTGGAGCATACACACTTCAGCTCATTACAGCTGACAGGCCTGGAGGCTGACTTCAGCTCATTACAGCTGACGTCAGCTCGAAGTGGACGGCAACTTCAGTTGACTGCTGTCAAGTTCTTGTGAACTGAAATCATTCTATCACTCAATAGAAGTTAACGATTCTCGCAGTCGCTTATATTTTGTATTTTATTGATCAGTCCGTCCTGCTCCATTATTGCGCAGCTTAGAGTGAATTTGATCTTCAGAGATCTCAAATTCTTAATGAAAATTGTCGTCTTCGTTCTAGAAAATATTTAATTTCGAATTTCAAGCATCATTAGATGCTCAAGTTCATTCTTGTTTTTCCCCTTTCTTCCCTCTCTCTCTTTTCCCTCTCTCTCTCTTCCCTCTCTCTCTCTCTCTCTCTCTGCTTCTTCCC
>VCRD01005035.1:3944-36056 GCA_006783055.1 Trinorchestia longiramus
GGTAACTGACTCGTCTGCAGAGGTCACAGAGGAAAAAGCTCCCAGCCTTAGAATCATTAGAATCATATAATGAACGCCGTACTCGTAATACACGCACAATATGCACAATAAATATTATGTGACACAAGCACTCTCATCAAAATTGAACTCATGTACGAGACACAAATGGGATAATAAGTACACACAATGTCGTACAAAGTATGGGAATAGTCACTAATATTGGTCACCCATAGTGTAACTCGTAATTAGAATTTCTATTAATTAATAATTGATTGAATTAATTAATATTAATTAAATATGTCTATATTTAAGATGCAGGGCGTTTTAGCTGTCGGAAACACGTGTGCTAAAGGTTCGCTAAAGGGTGTCCACGAAAAATGTAAATAAGGTGTTCCTAAAAATGTATACATTTTTAAAAGGCTGTGGTTTGAATACTACTGGTATTCATAAGGTGTACATTGGGTGGGTAACAACGTATTCTGGATACAAAATTAAACTTTTGATCTTGCTCTTTCGATTGAAACATTGATCATGCTTAGCACCAATAGTATTCAAACTACAGCTTTTCAAATGTATGCATTTTTTTGGGACACCTTGTACACCAGTATCAACGATACCGGTGTCAGAATTCTAAAACCAATCAACGAAAATGAATATTGTTGAAGCCTTGATATCGGTATCATTGATACCGATGCAATTATTTTTTTGTTGACGTGTGTGACGGAGGGAACAGTAGCGTCTTGATGGCGTGGTAACTGAGAGTCTACATATCCCTAGGCTATTTTAGGTATATCAAATTAAAATAAATGTGTTTATTTCCTCGTGAGTTCTTGAGCATAAGATTCCCTTTTTTCAATCATGAGGTCCATTTTCTTACTTCAGCTATCATCGTATGAATGATCGTATTCATATTACTCATGTCAATGATTTATAGTAAAAAGAGTAAATCTTGGGGTGGATTCAATCGTTTTACTACAGAAACACGACATAATTTTCAAAGGTGAAACGAGATACTCCAAAACTTGATGATGAAACTGGACATATAATAATCTTAAAAACAGATAACGTATTCATAGGCTGGTCTACTAGCTAAAAAACAAAGGAATGAAATAAGAAATAAATGAATAAAAAATTAAAGAATTTGGAAATAAAATGGAAAATACTAAATAGAATAATTTTACCGAAAAATCTCATCCCGTACAACAGAAAATTAGAATAATCCCGCGAATGGCTTTTCAGGTTAGAAAGACGAATTAATTGCCCGTTTTTGAGAGAACATGAACGCCAATTCAATCATGAACTATTATAGATTGCGGTCTGGCCGAAATACTGGAAATTGTTGAAAATACTTCTTTAACTCGTCAACAAATCATCATGACCATTTTAGTAAAAGTCTATTGTCTCAGGATAACAAAAGAAGGACAGCGCCCTGCTCCATGCCAAAATAGAAGCCATTAAATTAACAAACATGTTCAGGAATATGTTGCACAACGCTAAAAGTACCTCTTTGCAATACCAAAATGATAGAACACACTATGAACAACTGTATATATAAGTAGGAATATTATCAAGAAACACTTGAGAAACATGTTGCATAATACTGCAAAGACCTTATCTATCACGAAGATAAAGGAACGTGTCCTGTACTCGTGTGCATGACAGCAGTAATATTGTCTCAGAATGACTAGAGATTCTGTTGGGCAATACCACAAAAACAACGGATGTCTTAATCCAATAAAGAGCTATGTTATGCACTTCAACCCGAGTCCATTAGAAATAATTTATTTCAGCCCTATATTCTAGATGTTACGTTCAGAAGTGGGTTGGAATTACGTTATTTCATTTGTGACAATTTAAATGATAATTTCGTCTGGGGAAAAATGACTTTATTCCCATAGAATTAATTAGATTCCTGTAACGCAGAACACGATGCACTTCAACACAAAAAGCTCCGCACCTAGCCCTCCTACTCTCCGGAAATGCCATCCCGGCGACGGCTGCCGCGGTCGCACAAAGGTCTGCATACACCCCTTGCCAAATCTCCAGCTCTTTCACTGACTTCTTGATGCTAATATTATTGTGAGGGGAGGCGTAGTAAATAGACGAGCCAGGGTGTACGAATCGAAGGATAATTTCTCCAGCAATCTCGTTAACATTTATTCAAAATGTCCGAGCTTTCGATTTTCATAACGAGAAACATTTTCAAGGAACATTGTACAGAAATTTTGAAACTTGAATGTCGTTCACGTGTATCAGAGATACTGAAATTGAAAAAGTTTTCTCCCGTCCAGGTAACTCTATTGCATCGCCTCCATCATCTTCAGTGGTCAAGACCTGATTCTAACCATCCATTATAACCATTATTAATTGCAGGGCAATGAAGCGTTTTACAATGTCTACTTTTCCCCTGCAATCTCCTCAACAAAGAGAAAGAATAAGCGATACCAAATTTCAGTTATAAATCAGTCTTCGAATTCACGATAGTTGATACCAAACAAGACACCCACCAAGGCATGCTTGAGGAAATTATCTCTGGTGTGGAGCATTTTACTGATCATAGAGGATGACCAAAAAATTCATTATTTACACCAATTGCGTAAATACCAAGTCAAGAACAAAAGAAGACTAGTACAGTAAAACACAGTAGATGATTTATTAAGCACTTTAACCATTCGAATGCATGCATTTAAAATAAAAATACAGTAATCGTTAATCGCTTATGTGGCACCAAAGACCCTTGTCCGGCTGAATTACTGTGCAGTGCAGATTAACAGTGCAGATTAACAGTGCAGATTGACAGTGCAGATTAACAGTGCAGGTTGACAGTGCAGATTGACAGTGCAGATTAACAGTGCAGATTGACAGTGCAGATTAACAGTGCAGGTTGACAGTGCAGATTGACAGTGCAGATTGACAGTGCAGATTGACAGTGCAGGTTGACAGTGCAGATTGACAGTGCCGATTGATAGTGCAGATTGACAGTGCAGATTGACAGTGCAGATTGACAGTGCAGATTGACAGTGCAAATTGTTGCAGATCGTCTCAATCATACGAACATCTGACGGTAACCTCTCTTTCCAGCGGGAAATGTCAAGGCAATTCATTTATTTATAATTTTATCGAATCATAATTGACGAACACATTTGCTAGTCTGCTAATACAGTTGAAATAGAAACGAAACTGGCATTCTCGTGAGTGTGTGTGCGTGTTGCTGGAAAAATTGATAACATTTTAAGCATACAAAGTTTTAAATGAGGTACATCTTGCTTAAACTGCTTATTTTATCTCATTTATGGAGGTTTTACTACACCCTAAAATTGTCAAATTCATTCTGTTTATGAAGACTTTATGATACCATAAAAAATAGAATAACAGTTATAAATTTTCCCATAATAAAATTTTGCCACACTGATGAAGTGTATTGTCACTGGTAATATATCTTGCCTCATGACTTCCACTTTTGAATATGCATATTCGAAAGATAAATTAACAGCAAAGTGCCTAAAAGTATCAACCAACATTAAATTAAAATATTCTCCATTGACCGGAACACATTTTTGCCATCGTTCCGGTAACAAATCAATTCCGCGCTCGTACTGCAGTTTGAAAATTGTGCCCTGATTGAAACTCGTAAAGCAGCAAGTTGCGAATAACCTCTCAGGACGGCTCCATTGTTGGACAAGCAAATGCAAACAATGTATGATGTTCAAGAAAATTCTGCACAAGATGGACCCAAAAACCAAATTTGCCGTGTGAAAATTTTCCTTTGTTTTTATAGATCAAGTTCGGAAACTTAGTTGGAGAACCAATAATACAACCTTTATGTTGAAATTTTGACTAAGAAATTGTTATTTTCCATTTATGTTCTTTTTCCACGCTAATATGTGTCGTTTTTACTAAACTAGGACGACTAGTCATCAGTGTCTTCGCAAGTCATTCCGAGGTGCCTGAGAATGATGTCATGCTATACAGCTGTCTAGCAGCATTAACCACTTCATTTATTTGTTGCTGTCATTTTAGCAACAACTTACGTATCCTCAAGAATCTTATTCATTTGTTACCGTCATTTTACCCACGGTTTATGCATCCTCAAGAATTTTATTCGTTTGTTACCGTCATTTTACCTACGATTTACGTAACCTCAAGAACCTTATTTATTAATTACAATCATTTTACTTACGGCTTACGCATCCTCAAGAATCTTATTCCTTTGTTACCGTCATTTTACTTATGACTTACCTACGGCTTATGCATCCTCAAGAATATTCATGAAACCACCTCATGAAGATGAAATAATGAAACTACTTGTGAACGTCCTGATACTGTTTCAGTTGTTAATCAAAAGTTTGTAATGCTTTGTATGGAGCAGCAGCCATTCTCTAGCCAGATGTCCGTGATCGTATTACCACCGAGATACGTTCTTTTTAGTTCTGTCTGCGTGAATTTGTATGTATGTAAAACATCAAGTGCCATGTTTAGAAAATAATGCCGCTCTACTGCAAACACAATCACCCAATGCACCACAATAATCACACTCAATCACTCAATGCATCCCAACAATCACAATCGATCACGTAACACCCACAACAATCACATTCAACCACTCAATGCATCCCAACAATCACAATCCATCACATAACACCTCCACAACAATCACTATGGATCATGCAATGCACCCTGAATAACCACCCACACCAATCACAATCGACCAACGCAATGCACCCCAACAATCGGTCAGCCGCGCCTCTTAATCGACCGAGTTTCCACGAATGGATGACCACGAACGATTCGTCGGATGACAATGCCGGCTGAGATTTCTTCATCCGATATTGATCTTGTTCTTCAGGCGGGCAGACAGTTCTGGCCAGCCACATGACTTAATTGTGACGTGGAACTTCCGGAGACAGATTTATTCTCACGTCGAACGGTCGCGTGTCCAGGACATTCTACCAGCACGATAAAGTTTAAGTTTCTCTCCTGATGTTCATAATTTCCACGAACAAAATAAGCCACAGTCCTTCCATCGGCAGGAAATTTACTTGGTCGATTGTCAGTGTAGCCCAACGGGTAGAAATCAGTTTCGTTTGTACAGTTTGTTTTGTCTGTGCTTGTCTAGGTTTGGCATAGTGCTTAAGCATATTAAATAAGAGGCATTTAAATTTTTAGGTGTGGGTTTGCTAGTAATTAAAAATGTAGTCTTAATTAAAGTTGTAACCAACAAGTGTTCAAACTTCAAAGGAAAGTTCTTACGAGTAGTGGTGTAAATCATTTTTAAATCTTACAATAAAAGACTTTTGTTGCGTTAATCGATGCCCGAGCTATTAGTAGACATCTGAGTGTATAGATAGCAATTCTTACATAAAGAGACATGAGTACAGGGCACGGTAAGCATTGCAATGAAAGACTGCAGATGCTCCATTAGCAAACAGTTGTCTAAATATGAACAACATTCATGACATCGAAAACATTTTGCAATGGACGAAAGTCGAATGACGTGCTTTGTATTGACGCTAACATTAGAGCCCAGGGGTACAGCTGTAAATCTAGCACGGCAAGCCATTGGTGCAGACGCATAACCATGCTCAGCAATCCGCGTGAAAAAAGTGCAGCTTGAGCCTGTGTGTCGTTCATTCACAACGCAGCTTCCCTTTCTTTGTCCTACCTTTGTCTCCTGCGCAGGCGGGTGCGCAGACGCTACAGCGCATACGTAGGAGGCGAATCCTTTGTTGCGAGTACGGCTGCCTTTTGTGGTTGACAACTGCTAAGCGGAGGTGTGGCAAAAGAACAATAATGAAAATGTTGAGCTTGCCATTTATTCTATTGAATGGCATGTTACAGGTAGCGTTAGAGATGCTGTAAGTTTCGAAATAAGATAGTATAATCGCTGAAATATTTCACGTGAGCTGAACAAGCATATAACTACTGAATAATAATTATAACTTCCTTGACTTAATGCTTGCAATAAAGGCAAAATCTTTAGTGGAGTATCGTTTGTTTTAAATTCGTGCAGTCATGTGATAAAATAAGTTTGTGCTTATTTTACCTGCACTTGAAGGTTTTTATTCACACCCATCAATTTGCTCGTATCCTGGAGTTGATGGCAAACGTCCCTTTCTTATTCTGGTATTCGTTGATATATGAAAAATAATAAGGAACAATTCAATCTCTTTTATTTATTGATCAACATGGATGCTCTTAATAGGATTTTGTTGGAGGAAAGAGAGCTACGTTGTAATCACCAGCTTGGTCGACTGGTGAGCGAATCTGCTTGCGAGCGGAAAGACCCTGGTTCGAATCCCGCTGCCGACATGGTTGACGCGGCTAGAAATACGGCATGGGACTTGGGTAAATAACCGAATAATTATCGAAGTAATTATCCGACCCAAGAATGGGCCAGAAGGTTCGTTCCTATAGCCTGATTCTATTCTATTCTTGTATTATACACAAGGCAACTAGCACTAGCAACAAGTACCAAGCGTAGCAGGCAAGTACCACACGATGTACCAAATCCACACCTGCAATTTCTGAGAAAAAAAATTAAAACTGGGATGTAAGAATAAGACTTTGCTGCTTAAATGCAAGTATACAAGTATATTCCGACATGGTAACACTCTTTCTCGAGCTGGCCCAAATCTGAGTACGTGCAGAATTGTATTAAGAACAGGCGATTGATGCATTGACTTACATGTTCTCCAGCCGAAACCCCAATTGATTATTTTTAGAGTAATGTCACTAGAGAACTTAATATTTCTTAACGCCTGTGTGCAACGAAAGACAAATTTTGGCAAGAAAAAGAATCAATTCGCTTAGTTCAATTCACAACGTAGAAAATATTGAAGAAAGACTTATTGACATTTTGTCATCCACGTCTATTATACTTTATCGTAGTGTATAAAAGGGGCATTATTTCTAATACGTAACCTGATAAGTCTTTATATCAACACCTGTGTTTTTAAACTGAAAAAATGATTAAATTCAATAGTTTTACCAGTTGTTTAAAGTTGATAATGAAATAACTCGCTACATTTAGTTAGATTGCACGGATAATTGCAGTTTGTGTTGATAAATGCTAATTAAAATTCCCATTGTTTGCGTACATCAAGGTTGCCAGTATCAATATTCCATGTACCACATTACAATCAATCGCCTTGAGCACATTTTTAAACAATCATTTTCTGTATTATGACAACCCTTACTATCATTTTCTGTATTATGACAACCCTGACTATCATGTTCTGCATTATGACAACCCTTACTATCATGTTCTGCATTAAGACAACCCTTACAATCATGTTCTTCATTATGACAACCCTTACAATCATGTTCTGCGTTATGACAACCCTTACTATCATGTTCTGCATTATGACAACCCTTACTATCATGTTCTGTATAAAGACAACCCTTACTATTGTGTTCTGCATTATGACAACCCTTACTATCATGTTCTGTATTAAGACAACCCTTACTATCATGTTCTGTATAAAGACAACCCTTACTATTATGTTCTGCATTATGACAACCCTTACTACTATGTTCTGCATTATGACAACCCTTACAATCATGTTCTGCATTATGACAACCCTTACTACTATGTTCTGCATTAAGACAACCCTTAATATAGCATCAGAGGGAACATGAGGAAATCAGCGAACTTGAAACAAACCAAACTATTCATTGTTCAAGCTTGGGAAATCCCTGAATGACATCTGTGCGATGATTAACTCTAAAATTCCATACCCTGTTCTAAATTTATGTAACCATCTTATCCCTATTACACATGTTAACCTCAAGTAGTAGAGAGATACTTTTTATTACTCCATCATGCATTACCTAGATAATATTAGTCCTCTCTTGTACACTCAAACCGACTTTGTTCTTCAGCGTGACTTCCCTCCATTCCCCTGTATGCCAACTTTTATTCTCTATACATTCTCACCTATAACTTGTACTTATGAGGTACACATAAAAGGGTACACATGACCCTCGAATGCCGTTTATTTTAACCGACTTTCAAAGCTTACATTGCAGACAGGCACTTTTTCTTATAATATAACGTCAGAGAATGTGTTTAGTAGAAGAAACGGAGATTACTTCTGTCGATACATTTTCTAGGATTTTCTCAAGGTTCTCGTGTAGTGCCCATTTCTATAGTTTAAAGGGGAGAAACTTAAACATCAAGGAAAGCTTTCTGAACTCAGATGAGAATGAATTTATGTATATATGGTGTAGTTAATTCAACGTTGGAATTAGGAATATAATTGTAATGTTTCTTTTTTGTGCAATTGTTTACAAAATATGTATGCATGTCCTTGCTATTTGCAGAGAGCTAAAATGTCTTTTTCTCAGTCTCGAACTAATCCATCAATAGGTTACGTGAAACAGTTGAAGCTTTAAGAAAAAATTTCGTTACCTTACTTACAGTATGCATGTCCATATTTGCTCAGGCTAACATCGGAATCTTAATCTGATGCTCAGCAAACATCATACCATGTTGACGACCGGTTATGAATGAAAAAATAGTACATCAACGATGTTTTGTAGAAGTTTATGATGAGTGCTGGAGTTACTTGTGTAACGAAGCACTGTCTATGTACTGTGTACTTGATTGGAAATAAAGTTGTTTTGTTTGTTTATGACTTCATTTATGAAATAAACACATAAATGAATACAGATTGCAGTTTTCCATGTGATCTACTAAATTTTAGAGTGACAAAAGGAAATTAAAATAAAAAGCAAAAATCCGAACTGTAAACACATTTTCAGTATTAATAAAACAAATCGTCCTATAAACGTACGAGTCACGGGCTTCTATTAAATAGCTGCATTTCCCAATGATATCACTCTTGTATGATAACTCCCTTAGATGACTGTCATATGTGAATTTTTTTAAATGTTCAGGATAGGCAGATTTTATAAAGAAATAAAAAATAAATAAAAATACATCACAATCCTACGACAACATAAGGTCAAACTTACCATGTACTTCTGAAAGATACATTTCGCCGTGAGTTGCCATGAGCGGATCGTAAATACAGGCGGGATTTGTGAAGCTTGTGATTATTTTTAATGTAGTCCATGTATTAATTCAAAAGTTCGATAAATATTTTGATTTAAGTGCGATCTATTTATATGATTATTCAATGGAACAGCTACTCAGGTTCTGGTATTGTGTAAATATTTTGTGATTTGAAAGAAACGTCAATAAACTCAACGTTTTACTTCAAAATGGATTCTGAAAATATGGATAATTTTACCTACCTTTTACCATCAGAGTTAGCACGACTTGTATTAGGTAAGAGTTTTAAAACACGTGTGTTTTGTTTGTTAGAGTTGTTTTTCTTGTATGTTTATGGAGTGTGGCTGCACATAAGAAAATAATGTTGTCATAGGTGCAACATTACTTCACTCCTATGCAACATTACTTCCCTAGGGTAACCCCTGTCCTAGTAGCCTTTATGTCCCAGTAGTTTCTAGGTCCCAGTAGCCTCTATGTCCCAGTGGACTCTAGGTCCCAGTAGCCCCTATGTCTAGTTCCACCATTGAATATGAAATAGTATTTAAAATGTGTAGAAATAATGAAGTGTTTCTGAAACTGTTCATTACTACATATTTTTATCCATGTCTACTTGTTCTTGACTAATTGGAAACTTTTGGAAAAAATTATAATTTTTCAAATATTTCACTGGTGTGTAAAAGGGCTTTGGAAGCATTGAGACAGAGAGAGTGTCTATTATTGTACATATATGATACTTAGTGTTAAGCTGAATTTTAGGAAAACAATATATGAATGTTTGTTGATTTTCATTAATACATATTTTTGTGATCAGGTTACCTTGAAAGCCGTGACTGCAAACAGACAGCAGAAAAACTACTTGAGGAGCTTCCTGAGCTTACTGAAATTTGCGAGCTAAGAAAGCAGGGCTGTAAGGTCCAGTCGAAAGTCTGGCAACTCTCATTGCGGGAGGCACTTCTTGACTATGCATACTCAAGGGAGCTAAGTAAGTTGTGTATAACAGGGCAGAATTGGTTTGGGTTTACTTTATGCTGTCTATCGTGAGAATTTAGCCTCTTTTTGAAAGCTTTGGAGGGTTTACAAATTTTGGCTCAATATCTAGCTGAGTGCATACACATCCAGTAGAATTCCATTAAACTGGCACTCACTGGCCAAGCTTCATATATTTATTCATTGTCTTTTCTTTGTCAACTGCTTTAAGCAATTGATATTGTCTTCTTTTATGTCTAGCATGTCTATGAATTGTTTGTGGTTACTTGGATGATATTGACTGGCAACTGCAAAGTCCCTGGGTGCCAGTTAAAAAAAACTTCTACTGTATTACATTCTGATCACTTGGTGATGGCTTTATAACCTTGTGTATGCATACCGTGTGTTGTGTTCATGTACTGAATAGTAATTCTATATGCTAATTTGAGTGTATTATGTAATTTTTTGGTACAAGAAAACCAAAATTCCTAATGTTTTTTAAATATATTATTAGTTATATTACTATGGATTATAAATATTGTCATTTTTAATATCCTTGTCAAAAAATTTAATGTGAATGGTGGGTGTTCTGCAAAACTTGATGCAACTAATAGTTATTTCCTATCATTAAGTATGTAGCCAGCTAATGAGGAATTTTGATGTGCAGTCAGAAGGGTTGCTGTGGGACACCCAAGCATCTTGGGTCACCTGCTGGAGAGCTGCTTGCTTAGTGAGCAGCTCAGGTGTCTTGTATCTGCCATCACTGCCAGCAGGACTATGACCAAGGTTAGACAGTCTTGATTTTGTGCTGGATGAATGTGTGCTTGAATGTGATGGTGGATGAATGAGATAGAGACTGAGTGTGTACATGAATGTGATGGTGGATAAGTGAGATAGAGGATGAGTGTGTACATGAATGTGATGGTGGATAAGTGAGATAGAAGATGAGCATGTATAGAATGTGATGGTGGATAAGTGAGATAGAGGATGAATGTGTACATGAATGTGATGGTGGATAAGTGAGATAGAGGATGAATGTGTACATGAATGTGATGATGGATAAGTGAGATAGAGGATGAGTGTGTACATGAATGTGATGGTGGATAAGTGAGATAAAGGATGAGTGTGTACATGAATGTGATGATGGATAAGTGAGATAGAGGATGAATGTGTTGGTGGATAAGGGAGATAGAGGATGAGTGTGTACATGAATGTGATGGTGGATAAGTGAAATAGAGGATGAGTGTGTGCTTGAATGTGATGGTGGACAAGTGAGGTAGAAGCTGAGTTTTTGTATGAGTGTGGCAGCTGAGCGGGTGTGAAATTTATTTTAATTAGCAAAGTAGAAGATATTTTAAACAAATGATTAAGATGAAAGAATAATTTAAAATAAAAAGCTATGCCAATTAATTTTGCAATTGCCAAATGTAATTGATGTTTTTTGTAATTTCATGCTAAGGTTACTAATGACTCATTGTAGTTCTGTAATTTATCTGATATTTTACTCTGCAAAATAATATCTGTTATTAACAAACATCCCTTCATTGATACTTTGATGTTTGTACAAAATCACAATCAGATTTATTATGTATAGAGTCATCAATGTATTCTGAATAATTGAATATAGGCAATGAAAAGAAAACTGTTTATTTGCATCCTACATACATTGGACCTTCTATCTGGGCTTCATTTGATACTTCAAGCACTTTCAAAGTGAGTGATCATATCTTTGTGGCATTCATGGACAAAATAAACATTTTTGACTTTACTGTATTTGTGAAACTCTGAAAATAATGGTAGCATCTCAAGGATATCGTGGTAGAGACTTTCTGTCTTATTATTTCTTCTCTTTTCTCTTCCCATTCGCATCCTTAATTTTTTTACAATGCAACTAACATGAAATGGTTTTAATTTCTATATTTTTGTCTTCATGCTACAAATTAAAAGTATGAGGAAATACTTTTTTCAATATCTAATGGTTATTTGTTAGCAGGTGTGCTCTCAACTAAGAAAACGTAAGCTATCCAGCTTTGGGGAGAAGTTGCTCAACAAGAAGACAAAGTTGAAGGAAGTTTCGTCATGCCCTACCACTGCACTAAATGCTGAAACTCCCCTTGATGTAGTTGGTGAGTTATTGTTGCTTCTGTTTTCCCATTTCTTAATGGACTTCATTATAATAAGAGATGTGGAGACTTTTCTCAGAGAGATTACAACAGTTAATGGATCATGTACCTAGGATTGCTAGAGCCAGGCTACTTTCCTCGCACAAGTACAGTCAGGTTGGGGTTGTTTATACTCAGGCAGTTTCATGTGGTGTCTAGTGAATAATCAAGATAGCCAAGTGCCAGACTGCCACATCAGCCAAGTGCCAGACTGCCACTTTAGTCAAGTGTCGAGACAAAATAATCAGTTCAAGTGTGAAGGTGGCTAGCTTGTATTGTGTAAAACATTTTAAAATTGAGATATGCTTGTATGATAACAAATGTGGTAGTTGAGCTGTCAAACGATACGGTTTGTTGTTATTATTTTCTTATTAAAAAGGAAATTCCTTCGCTTAGCTTTGCGTTCAACTTTTTCAATTTGATCACACACTTGTGTAATAGTTCAGCAACTTGAACAGGCATTTCAGGGCAGTCTCTATTTTCCTAGGAGATGGCAGGTCTGTTTCTCATGTAATTGTTCATATAATTAATTTCATATATCTGAAGCAGTTCATTGTTCATATGTCTGACGCAGTTCATTGTTCATATAATATCTGACGCAGTTCATTGTTTGTATAATATCTGATGCAGTTCATTGTTCATATAATATCTGACGCAGTTCATTGTTCATATAATATTTGACGCAGTTCATTGTTCATATAATATCTGACGCAGTTCATTGTTCGTATAATATCTGACGCAGTTCATTGTTCATATAATATCTGACGTAGTTCATTGTTCATATAATATCTGATGCAGTTCATTGTTCATATAATATCTGATGCAGTTCATTGTTCATTTAATTTATAACGCAGGTGATGACCAGCCACTGCTGTCAGATGTCTCCAGTCCTCTTCCCAAAACGCCATCAAAAGAGCGATCTTCTCCCAAGAGGAAAGAGTGAGTTTTAATGTTCAGGTCGTGGGTGGAAGTGGTCTTCCATGATAAATCATTACATTATATTAAGTGTTGTGGTACTTATTCCAATTGATGAAGAATGTAGAACATTGAATGGTCCTCGTTTTACTGTACTAGCTCTAGTCAAGAAGCTCTGAATTGGCATACACATGTCATTGTTATATACAGTATAAACGTTCAGTTCTTTCCACTTAGGGAGTGTGACATGCTTCATACTCAGTAATGAATAAAACGTGACTGAATCAGTAATGAATAAAACGTAACTGCAGAGAAGACTGACTATCTTCCTTCTGTAAAGACTCACTCACCCACCTGTTGCTTCAACATGATGTGTGATGCATAGCTTCTTGTTCTTTGTTAAATTTTGGTAAACATAGTTAGGAGCAAGCCAAGTTGTCTGCTTGTTAATCTAAGGAGGAATATTATATGAATAATGGTAATCTAAAAAATAGTACCTATATCATACGTGTTTGTGTTTTGTTAACGTACGTTGACAAATTCTGAGTCAACAAACATGAATGGTTTGCCTCGGTGCTTAAATGGTCTTGGTGGTGCTGTTTTTAATCGTCTTTTTCCCTTGCAGTTTTCGTGTACGGAGAAGATCTCCGTCTGGTCAAATCACTACACTGCAAGAGGTAAATAATTTCATTCAGAGTGACGCATTTCTGTATTTGTAATTGTTGAACATTGTTGAATTGTAACAGTAATTGCTGAACACCTTATAGATATGGCTGACCCACAGAACTCGCTCCGTTTTATATTTTAATTAGTGAACTTCACTTACAATACTTTTGGAAGAGATTTGTCCGAAACTAACTTTAGTTTAGTGTTCTGCTGACGTAAAGAAATTTGGCTTGGATGTCTTGATACTCACCATATTTTCCGATTAATTAATAGCACTTCGTATGCGCTTTATGTTTATTTCAACCATTGTGGGAGTCTTAGTGTGGTTGACAAGGTAAATTCTGTGACAAATTTCAGAAGTTTATTATTTGTAAGTTGCAATACAGTCACTAACTAGGACTTGCATCTGTGTGTTGGTGTGCAGAAAAGAAGCATGCAGGGAAATTTAATACGTGAATATGTTGATAGTAATGCAGTTGTTGAAGTGTGGACCGGTTCTTTCAATATTGACCATGTTGTGTAGTTCAAAGAAAGAAAACTGTAACCCCTTCACAGAATTCACTTGATCATCGTTTCATCTACTTATCTATGTATTGAAAATTGCACAAATGTTGTTCATAGTAGTAAATCGAAAAGTATTTCTGTCCGATTTGAACTCGAAATAGAATTGCAACTTTCTGTTCACTTATAATGTAGGGAAATTGAACGAATTCTCTGTTTTTGTATTGCCTTTCTTTCTTCTTTGTTTATTGGGAAAAAGAATGAAATCTCGGAAGGAAGTTACTAGAATTCCATGGGTAGTTGTCCTGTAAAATGACATAGGAAGTTATGCATAATTAGAAAATTGTAATACAACAAAATTTATCTATACGTGAGAAATATTTTTTTGCAGCCTGGTGTACTTCAATTGGACACGAGGCGAAAACCGTGTTCTGGTAAAAATATTTTATCATAGAAACAGCACTTTAATACCTTCTTAGCCTCTAGTTTGATGTTAGTGAAAGAATTTTGGAATTGATTTATTTTTCAGGACTTCTAGAAAAGAGCTGGTCGTATTCGTGCAGTTCTTCTTGCTTACATATGTAATATGTTTATTGCTCACATTTCAGTATCATGAACAATTAACAACGAGCATTCTGAGCAATACGGCTTTCCATGAATATTTTGCTGCTGCCATCAACAAGACCCTTGCTGATCAAGGCTACACAGTTGTCGAAGATGAAGCAGCACAGGACACAGGTACACGTAGCACTGATACAAACTCTGGTCATGCGGGTTGCCTAACAACTGACCAGAGTCAGGTGACTGTGGAGCCAAATGTTGCTGAGACCTCGGGAGCAAGAGGCAAAGTAGAGGGTGCGTCTTCTTCAGCGTTCACGTCCAACATTGCCGAGACAGTCAGCAAAATGATTATGGATGACCCCAACTACCAGGACTTCTTCTTCTTTGGCATCAGTGAGTTGCAGGATACGGACTAGTGTGAAAAATTGTCCAAATTGGAAGTCCATTTCTATTAATTTTACTGAATAAGAAGTTCTCAACATGAGTTAAATTTTTCGCCAAATAATATTTAACTTGTCCTGTGTTTATGTGTTGTTCATTCTAATTTGACACGTTTTCTCCACTTGAATCAGTGTAGACCTGTATTCTACACTGTATTTTATTTCAGACCTGTACATATTTTACACTCTGCTTCATTACAGATAATGAGAACTCGAACTCAAGAGACGCTGCTTCCCTCCATCCCTCTGGCATGCCTCTGAGCAACCCATCCCAGTCTGGCCCGTGCTATGAGGCTCGCTCTCCCAGTGGGGCTGAGGTGGAGGTTCCCAACTCCAGCAGGTTACTGACAACCCCTGAACCCCCCTGCAACTACACCGGGGTAGGGAACCTCACACACAACCCTCCTGACCTCTGCTCCGACCACGGTCGAGGTGAGACTGACGAGAGGGTCCTTGGGGTTAATGGGTCTCTGTTGTCTGGTGTTAATGGGTCTCTGTTGCCTAGTGTTAATGGGTCTCTGTTGCCTGGTGTTAATGGGTCTCTGTTGCCTGGTGTTAATGGGTCTCTGTTGCCTGGTGTTAATGGGTCTCTGTTGCCTGGTGTTAATGGGTCTCTGTTGCGTGGTGTTAATGGGTCTCTGTTGCCTGGTGTTAATGGGTCTCTGTTGCCTGGTGTTAATGAATCACTTGCTCATTAAATACTGCCGTTTGTGGGTACAAGTGATCACTGTTGAGCACTAGTCTCCTCACCACCTGCTGAGTATGAGTCACGTGTAACAAAGTGTTATGAGTTCTTCATTATATGTCACTGCTGTACACCGACGACCGTCCAGGCATCATACTGAAGTGCTAGTTGCTGCGTCAGTAGTGTATTATTGCATGGTAATTACTTTTCCCTTTAGTCGGAAACAGTTTGTGCTCAGTCGGGAAAACATTCCAGCTTTTAGGGTTTTGAAGATAATTGATTTTTTTGTGTGTGGTCAAAACTTAGTCTCGAGTGTACTAAAACTGGCACCATAATTTGTAAGAAATATCTCGACGTCTCCTATACTGGACGCTGATGTACAATGGGGTCCATTCTTGGGTGGATATTTTGTTTGACTCATTGTTATGCCTCTATGTTCTGCTCATTATAATGATAATGACCCTAATCAAAGGAATATAATAATGATAACCTCGCCGTTAATCACGTTACTTTTTTGACTTTTATATTATATATGATGACTTGAATTTAACTTGAGAAGTTACCTCTCAGTTCAACGACTGCATGATATTATTTTCCTATTCATTCTGTTGCAGACTCCCATATGGAAGGCAGTCAGTTCTGCACGAATGAAAATTACCAGAACAGCTTTGAGGCTACGCGAGGCTGTTCTGACACGTCCAGGTATAACTCATTTTTTTGGCTAGTGGTCCAGTAGTTTGTCTGGAGGTCCAGTAATTCCTCTGGAGGTCCAGTAGTTCCTCTGGAGGTCCAGTAGTTCCTCTGGAGGTCCAGTAGTTCCTCTGGAGGTCCAGTAGTTCCTCTGGAGGTCCAGTAGTTCGTCTGGAGGTCCAGTAGTTCGTCTGAAGGTCCAGTCGTAGAAGAGGACATAAACTACTACTGCCTCTCTTAGTAGTCATTGAGAATTCTTGATGTGCTTTGAAAGTGACCTGAGCTGTCAGGTGCAGATTTAGCAATGCCAATTCTAGGGGTCTACTGCGGGTTTAATTGTAGTATCAGTAGCTCTAATGTTCACCTCCATTTTGAGTAGCGTGTCTTTCCAGTGACATTTTCCTCTGGTTTCTATCAATTCTATACTTGTCGTTTAATTTTTCTACCGCTTAACAGTGTCAATATTTACTTCGATCATATGGACAAGCACCAATGCTTTTTTTCCTCAGGGTGAGTCCTGGAACTTCCTTTGATGACAGTATTTATTGTTATTTTAGGCTGGGTTTCAACTGAAGGTAAAGCTCCAAAGGCTTTGATAAGTTTTCAAGCGGAGCCTGAGTTTCAGGCACCAACTTCAGCTGATCTGATGTACAAATCCACTATCTAATATCTTTTGTCCACAATCCACAATTTAATCTTTTGTTCACAATCCACAATTTAATCTTTTGTTCACAATCGACTACCTAATATCTTTTGTCCACAATCTAATATCTTCTGTGTACAAACTGCAATCTAATATCTTTGTCCACAATTTAGTAAATTTTGTTCACAATCCAGTTTTTTGTCCACAATCTAATATCTTCTGTGCACAAACTGTAATCTTATATCTTTGTCCACAATCCACAATCTAGTAAATTTTGTTCACAATCCACAGTCTTTTGTCCACAATCCACAATCTAATATCTTCTGTCCACAATCTAATATTTTTTGTATACAATCCACAATCTAATATCTTTTGTCCACAATCTTATGTCTTTTGTCCACAATCTTATGTCTTTTGTCCACAATCTTATGTCTTTTGTCCACAATCTTATGTCTTTTGTCCACAATCTTATGTCTTTTGACCACAATCTAATATCTTTCATGTTTCAGACACAACACAGGCACATCAGCACAGGGTCCTCATGACCAAGACAACATGAAGTCTACTTCTGAAGAGGACCAAGCAACTGTCCCAGACCCTCACAGCAGCCCCTCTAGGATTGCTGCTCCTGCTTGCAGCAGTAGCTCCTCAGTGCAGGTCATGGGAGCGCAGGCCGGTGGTGAAGAGGCTGTAGCCATGCAGGCTGAAAATTTGAGGCACGATTACACGCAAGCTAACATCATGCAAGCTGGTAGAGAACAACATAGTAACCCACACTCTAGTTATGTGCCTGCTAACCGTATACAGGATCATAATCCACAATCTAATTCCATGCCATCCAATAACACACAAGATAATTCACAATCTAATTACATGCAAACCAATAACATGCAGGATAATTCATCATCTAATTACATGCAAACCAATAACATGCAAGGTAATTCACAATCTAATTACATGGCGTCAAATAACATGCAGGATAATAACCTACAATCTAATTACTTGGCAGCTAATAGCATGCAGAATTATAATTCGCAACAAGTTAGCTATATTCAGTCCGATAACATGCAAACTAATATTCAGAATAATGAGATACCGTCTGCAGCTGCACGTTCAAGTAACATGTTCCCACAGGATATACAAGGTGTAGATGTGGCTAGTTCCAATATACATGCAGAAAGTTCTATGAATATGTTGAATAACATGAGTATGCAACATGGAAATAGATACTCAACCAACGTTCAGCCTGCAAATGTGTATGGTACCGACATTCAACCTTCAGTTGGTCGGCATCCAAATGTACCTCATGCAGTCAGCTCAACCCCTGTTGGTTCTCCAGCAGTTATGCCTGTTGGTTCCCCAGCCGTTATGCCTGCTAGTGCTCCTGTAACAATGCCTGTTAGTTCTCTAGCAGTTATGCCTGTTGGTGCTTCAGCTACCATGCCTGTTGGTTCTTCAGCAGTTATGCCTGCTAGTGCTCCTGTAACCATGCCTGTTGGTGCTCCTGCAACCATGCCTGCTGGTGCGCCTGTAACCATGCATGTTGGTGCTCCAGCAACCATGTCTGCTGGTGGCGCTATACTGCACTCAAGTGCTGCAGCAGCAGCAGCAGCAGCAGCAGCAGGAGGTGTTCCTCCTGTCAGGGTGCCCCGGAAAGGCTTCTCGATCATCAGCGACAGCATCCCCTTCCTGGATAACACGGGCAAATACGCCCAGCAGCCCGTCGAAAGGAGCATCTCTTCTCCAGGTGAGAGCACGAGGGGTTTAGACTAGATGTTACAATTGGGGAGAACTTCCTTGTGTTATGCCTCAGTCGTAGTAGTAGTAGTAGTATTAGTAGTAGTAATAATATGCCTGCGTAGTAAAGAAGAAAACTTTGTTTGCTAATGGCTATTTTCTAAAATTCCTTGGTTTTGGTGGCATCTGTATAAGGGAACTCGATCAGGGCTCCAATTATTTGACGAGGGTAAAAGATTAAGAATTTCTTGTGTGGATAAAGGAAGGACGAGTTTTTTGTTTATGTTGAAGCTTGTTTGTCCTTGGAGAATTGTAATCTTATACTAATTTTTAGTTTCCTACTGATCCCCACCGTTCATTTTGTCCTAGTTCGGGTGTGCACACCCAATGCTAAATGCCTAATTTTTATACCTTGAAAAATAGGTATCCATTCATTATTCGAGATCAATTCTAAAGTCATAGTGACTACAGTGGGTCAATAAAAAACTATTCGTAACTTTCTAGTCAAAAGATTATTTTAAGAAATGTATTACATATAGAAAATTGCACTGCTCTCGCTGTTCGTGATGGTAATGCTACTTTCGATTGACCATTATGTGTAACTCATTTCTTTTTTTATATATCAGGCATGCTTGCTGTACTGGAGTATCCTCCACCTGATGGCTGTGGTAAGTATAACATTAGTTAACCTTGTTGTCAACTTAATATTTACCTTCTTGGGCTTATTCATTACTTATTGTACGCACATGTACACAGAACGTAAAATTTCCACATCCGTAGTAAAATTTCAGATACGTTTCATTAAATCTGCGTGATGTGAGTTCCAACTTAACAATTTCAGGTCATATGTAGACTAAAGTCTACATTAATAGCAAAGTTATTTGTAGAGTATTAAGAGTGTGCATGCATGTAGAGATTAACTTGCTTCTTAAATATGACATAGTTGCACGTGATAAGCCTTTTAATTCTGCGTGTGCATTTTTGCAGGGAGTGCGAGTGTGAAGATGATTGTTCCGAAATCCATGGACTGTAGTAAGTATTACGTGCTTAGGTGGTCGCTCCTGTTGTGACTGTGCTGGTTAACACGTTGCCTCCGATTGCCTGATTGGTGTAAAACTTCACTTTGTACGCATAGTCACTAGAAGGATCTGAAAAAATTACAGAACCTAACCTCAGTGGTACACATACGTACCACTTCGGAGTCAACGTGTTAAAGCAGTTATATTATTATGTTATTAATAATACAGTGGTACCTCGACATATGAATGTCCTAACTTACGAATTATTTAACATACAAATGGTCATTTGGTTCATATTTCCGCCCGCAGAAATCTGAACCAAAAAAACATTCGTATGTTTTGCAGAAATCTGAACGAAATGACCATTCGTATGTTAAATAATTCGTAAGTTAGGACATTCGTATGTCGTGGTACGACTGTAGTAATAATAATTGGTAATGATAATAGTATTTTAATGACTATCCCTGGTTAGGTTACCGCTTCTATTGCGGCTGTGGTCGCTAAGCCAGAATTTTAATAAGAAGAATTATAATTATATCAGAAATAACAATGCATGGTGATATGGCTGGTTAGGCTGCGCGCATTATAATGATCTGGCCGTGTTTCCTGAAGAATAACTATCGAAGATGTAATCACACCGATCCTATTTCAGAGTGTCATGTGTAGCTAGCTAAGATATTTCTTATAGATTTTGTACTAACAATTATAATAAATAATTATTGTAGACCCAAATCTGGAATTAAAGATAAGAACATGTACAACATGTTTATTACATGAAGTTCAAGAAAGTTAAAGAGGTCCAGCTGTACGGTCACGCACAAACACATGGATATGATGGAGTTGATGAGATGGTATGCAGAAGGTGCTTTTCTCGAGTCTATACAGAATTAATTGTATGAAAAGCTGTAGAAAAATGTTCAGGGAAAGTTGATGAGATGGTATGCTGAAGGAGCTTTTCTCGAGTCTATACAGAATTAATTGTATGAAAAGCTGTAGAAAAATGTTCAGGGAAAGTTGATGAGATGGTATGCTGAAGGAGCTTTTCTCGAGTCTATACAGAATTAATTGTATGAAAAGCTGTAGAAAAATGTTCAGGGAAAGGTGTCATTGTTGATAATTAAATTAATACATGTTTTATTGTATTTTTATTTATATTTCAGATAGGAAGACGGACAAAACTTTCGTTGCAACAATATATACCAAACTCAAGCTTGTTTTTTAGTAATGACGAGATCTCGGGAACCAGAGAACTGAAAAGCCTCCTTTATTTAGGAAATGTATATCTTTGTTGAAAGGAGAGAATACGAGGGGAAATCATTCCGTACGTTTAGGATCTCCTCTTGATACTCTGCCTCTACTATTCAATCAGGTTGCTAGTTCATGCAGTTCTTGTGTCAAATGACAGCTGTTTACATCACCAAATTAAAATTTTGAGAACATTTACCCGTTTCTAATTTAACTCAGACTTCTCAATATTAATTTGTGGTGAAGTTTCTACTAAGGAAACGTACAGTTATCATTCTCTTAAGATAAAAGTAAATTGACTTACTTAGGACCCATGATTTGCTTCTGGAGAAGTGTAGGTCGTGAAGGTGTGTTCTCTTCAGATTCAGGCTGTTTTGCATCGCTTGTAGCTTTTAAAGTAGCGACATAATTCGTGTATCAAACGAACTTCACATCAGTGACAGACTGAGGTGCACTAAGTTCATAGAATTTGATGAGAGTGCGGAATATTTGTGCAGGTGAAATAAGGCACCCCATGACCGTCACGCTCCCCAACTTGGTGTCCATCAACGTCAAGTCCAAGTTCATCAACAGAGTTCCTGCAGAGCTGCAGCCTGCTGCCAGGAAGGAAAATCTCCGGAAAAGCAACGTCAAAAAGAAATCAAAAGAGAAAAATATTCCTTCTGATGCTGCTAAATATTCTAGTCAAACCAAAGATAGAGGGGATAGTACTGGATCAAAAGAAAAGCTCCCACTGAGTTCTTCTGAAAATATCATCACAGCTGCTCTCGAATCTGCGTTTGCATCAGTCACACCAAACAAGGATGAACGCGATGTGCACTGTGTTACTACGAGTAGCCATGCCTTGGAGGTTTCTTTGAGAAGTGAAGAACTTCCGGATCTTCAAGGAGGGACAGATACAGGCCAAAATATGGGTTCTCTTCCTTCGAGACAAGGTGAAGATCTTCCGGATCTTCAAGGAGGGACAGATACAGGCCAAAATAAGGGTTCTCTTCCTTCGAGACAAGATGAAGATCTTCCGGATCTTCAAGGAGGGACAGATACAGGCCAAAATAAGGGTTCTTCTGATAAAGACGCTAAAGCAGGTAAAAGTTTAGCTCCTGTGTTGCGCTCCAGCCGACGACTGACAGCAAAAAAAGATCAAGAAGAAACATTGCCTGCTGAACTGGATACTGATAGAAGAAAAGAATCGAGTAGTTCTGTCCAGCCTCGTCAGTTGAGATCACGTGAAGGGTCAGTTGCGTCCGCTGAACGTCCTCCCTCTCATAAAGTGACAATGTCTGCCGTCAAAAATACCACGGCGAACTGCCAGACGGGGAGTTCGGAAAGAGGTTCGCAAAGTACACCAAGCTACAAGCGGCGCCGGAGTCACGTCAGGGCCCTGGAATTCCGCACTCCTATCAAATCTCCGGGTGTGGCTCCGTCTGACCGCATGCAGAGGTGTCTGTTCTCTTCACCGTCTTCCTCAAAAACGGGTCACCGAATGCCTGACGGGCCTCGTCTCCGGTCTCCCGTAGGGAAAGCCAAACAAGGTAACAAAAACCTCAGCGTCATTTCGGAAGAGGGTTCAGGTCTCTTTTCAGATTCTAGCAATGGTTCGCCATCTCCTCGGGGGAGAAGGAAGCGAAGGCGTTTGTGTGACGAAAGATTGGACGAGAAGAAAACTACTTCAGAAGACCTACCGTCGTTACCCGGTCTAGATTTTTCAGAGTATTCTGAGGCGTTGCTTGCGTCAGTGTCGGGCAGAAAATCCCTACAGGAGGAACATGATGTGCGTCCTAATGATCGATCTTCTCATCCTGAGACTAATGTAGCCAACTTGTCAGACTCGGAATGTGCTTTACCTTCTCTTTTTTCAGATTCCCTGAACACTCCTTACAAAATGTCAGAAGTGAGCTTAGAGCCTCCAACTCCTGCACATCAAGGCATCCCAAGCACTTGTAAAAAAATGGCTGGGGCTGGTACTGATTTAAACACCCCTCTACCCACATCATTCCCTCCATTTTCTCCTTGCTCTAAGACTCCAAAGGGGAAGTTGAACAGTCAAGATTTCAGTAAAGTACACGGGGTTGATGATCATTTCACTGAGACGGTGTCTGTAAATTCAAGTGCCACTTCACAATATGCTTCTGAAAAAAGACCGTGTGATGCTAGGAACTCCAATGCTGATGTTTCTGCCAACAATAATTCTGGACAAAATCGGCCGTCATTATCACCAACAACTATGGGTCTGATGTTGGAGAGCGCATTGCAAGAAAGTGTAAAAGAGAACAATTCTGAAAATAATGCAATGGTACAGAATCCTTCCTTAGCTCGAGCAGATAACCATGAAAAGAATGATACTGTAGAGTGCGGTGCCAAAGATATTCAATCTGCAAACCAAGTGACCTTAGTGAATGACGAGGGAAGCTGTGCGATAGTTAATACAAATTTTTCTTCTCTCACTGTGTCTGTACCATCGTTAAGGAAAAACTCGAGTCTGTCTGATTTGGTGGCCAGCATCGAAAGTGAAAGCTTCTCAGCTTCAGAAACCAAGAATAAAAAGAAAACGAAATCATCTCGTAAGGCGACTAGTAAAAAGAAAAGTCGGCGTTCAAAGTCAGAGGACCTGCATGCAAGTAATATTCACGTTCAAAAACAGAATGAGTTGAAGATCCACAAGCAGAAAGAGTTCGTGCAGGAGCAAGGAAACAAAAAGTCTTCTCTCAAACCTAAAATGGATTGTAGAAGTAAAGAAAAGCTCGGAGCTCCTGCAGCAGCCTGTGAAACTCCGAAGAACAGTGACGTCACGGTACCCATTATTGATGATAGTCAACAAAAGGAAGGGGCTGAAGACACCTGTGTGAAAGCGACTGAAAATCACGCTCCACTCATTTCTGGAGGCGAGAAAACATCTCTCAAAGAAATTTCGAAGGCTACAGTATCTACCCGTTTCTCAATATTTGATATTTCAGATTCGTCAAATTCACCTGAATGTCCGGGCAAGAAAACCACGTCCGCAACGAACAAATTAGCATCTCTGTCTAACTCGGAACGTAAAGGTGAAGTTGACAGCGCAACGTTATCCAAAAATGTAGATTCTCTTTCTCAAATTTCCCCTCTAAATAATCCTTCAGTATCAGCTGAATCTGAGGCCACTAACCGTGCTTCTGTCTTGGAAGAACAGAAAGGCGAAAACTATTCTGGTGATCAAGTGGTAAAAGCAAGTGCAAAATCTGCAAAGAATTCTGCAGATGATGTTGGTAGGAAGAAAACCATTTCATCTTCAAAAACCACGCGAGACTCTCCTCGTATGTCTAGAAGGAGAGACAGGAAGGAACACAAAAAATTACTGAAAACTGGTTCTGAAAGTAGAGATGAAGAATCTCGTAAAAATGCCAGTACTGAAAAAAAAGATGAAAGCTCTGGAAAGGAGGCAATGAAACCTTATTCCAAGAAGTCGAGGATACTTGGAGGTCATTCTGAAAGTGAGAGCTCTCTTTCGAAGGAGTTAAACATTCAGGCTCATACAAGTAAAAATCCAGTGGGAGGCTCTGCTAATACAAACGATTTGCAGTGTCAAAATAAAAATATCGAGAAATCAGTTGCTTTGAAATACATTACTGAAGACAAACTTGGTAAAATTGTGCGTGTTGCAGAGAAGTCGTCACCTTTCAAACTCATTGGATCTCACTCTGAGGAACTTTCCATCACACCTCAACGACCATCTAAGCAGAGTTTTGGAGCTACTCCTTTGGCCTCAGCTCGCTCGCGACTTCTTAGCACTCCCTCAAGCTCAGCGAAGAAGAGCCAGTTGGTGCAGTCGCCCTTTGCTAATAATTCAGATGTTCCTCCATCTCCTGCTGATGTTTGGGAGAAGTGGACTAACACTCTATCCTGCGGCGATCCTGATGGATCATTTGTTGGTTGCTACCCTGCTGACGACGATCGTGAAGATCGTTTAGAAGATGATCGTCTTACCCAACCTGATGACTCGAAAAAGTTTCCAAAAAATGTTTCTGAAAAGCATAAAGCGTCCGCGAACAATGCAATTTCAGGATCAACTGATAGGTTAATTCGAGAAGGTGCTTCAGAGACTAAGTCTGGCGATAGAAAAACTAAAAAGTCTCATAAAAGCAAGAAGCTTCGGCAGGCTTCATTTCAGGGTTGCGACGCTGAAAAAGATGTTGATCATGTATCTGACCGGCTTGGTCGTGAAAGTCGACGAAGATTGTCGCTGTCTCACCAACGCGATGCCAGTTCTGAGTCCGACAGCACGCAAATTCAGAGCATTGGTAGCTTGTCTCCCAAGAGTAAGAAGAGACTGCCTGCTACTGCCATGGACCACACTGACGACCGTGTTGATATTCCAAACCCTTTGTCTCCTAAGAGTAAAAAGAGACTGCCTGCTACTGCGGTGGACCACACTGACGACCGTGTTGATATTCCAAACCCTTTGTCTCCCAAGAGTAAAAAGAGACTGCCTGCTACCACTGTGGACCACACAGAGATGTCATCTGGACGTAACAACGGAGACGATGCTGCTCAGCCTCCTAAGTTCTCGGAAAGAGTCATGTCCTCGGAAGTGCAACGCTTACAACGAGCGCTGCAGGGCTTTGCTTCTCCTATCATCCATGGTGAGTTTCCTTCAAGTTTTTAGTGATCTTTTCCCAGTTCGAGAAAGCAGAAGAATGCTCTCATGTTTTTGCAGAAGAGCTCGTTTATTACACTCAAACCCCGTGATTTTCAATCATTGTTCTTTGCATTATTCTCAACTTGTAATGCTTTTAAGAGCATTTTTTTTATTGTAGTCAGTATTACTCAGTTAATTTTAGGATTTTCATTGACGTTTTCTTGCATATATAAACTCTTTAATGTTAAATTATGACTTTAATTACGACAAATAACGAGGCTTGACTGTACCTCAATCGATAAATATCTCATAACTCAGAAAGTAACAACGATTACTCAGAATGTTGATACTTTCATTTTTAGTTGATAACTGAATCCCACTGTATAGGAATATATTGATAAAGAATTGGAATGTTGTACAGTGAAAGTGCACGAAAATTTATTAGATTGCATGTTTTTTTAGCTCATCAATCGCTCACCCTCTGTAGCCCTAAACATTTGTACTGCATAACTTGTCCATTTCTTATCAAAGAAAGGTTGAGTTACATGCTAAGTCGCTGACTAATGTCGCTGAAGGTTCTGTTATATACAACTTTACGGCTCTCTTTCTGTTTGTCTCCGTGGACATTTTTAACACGTCCTGCGATTGTATAACTGGTGCAAATCTTTTCTTTGTGCACATAGTCGCTTGAAGGCTCTGTAAAATTTACACCTAACCTAAGCGGCTCACCGGTGGGCCCCTTCTTTGGTAATGTATTAACACGTTGACTCCGATTGCCTGATTGGTGTAAAACTTCACTTTGTACGCATAGTCACTAGAAGGATCTGAAAAAATTACGGAACCTAACCTAGGTGGTATACATATGTACCACTTCGGAGTCAACGTGTTAAAGAAAGTTACAATGCACTCTATTAGCTGTTTGCTATAATCTCATGAGTTTCATAAGGTTAGGACTACGTGTTGAACTGGGAGGTCTCGTATTAAGCCAGCACTGGTCTTTACTGTAGAGCAGCCACTAAAACTATATAAATTATATGCTGTAGTACAGTGAGGAAATGGTAATGTTCATAGCATGCCTATTCTGGGCTCTTCTTGACTAGGTGTTTGACTACCGTTAATGAAAGACTATCAAGACGGGAAACTTTTGACGTTGTTTAGTCAATGATTTATGGCTAGCTCATGGTTATTGCAATACGATCTTATTAGTTCGTAGCTTTTATTATAGAAGTCGGCATTCTTCAAACATGAATCACTGGCTCATGCGACTATGATTTATCACGCTACAGATACTGAGCTGTCGACCAGCAAGACGTCGAGGATAACTGAGTCTTCATGCAGTGGCGTAGCGCTTCATGGTATGGAGCTCAATGACTCCTACGCAGATCTGGACAGCAAGCTTGCCATGCTAGACGGGGGACTTGATTCTGACCCCAACAGCCATGCTGGTGCTGCCCTTTCTCATAGTGATGCCCTTACTCATAGTGATGCCCTTATTCATAGTGATGCCCTTACTCATAGTGATGCCCTTACTCATAGTGATGCCCTTACTGGCACTAGCAATACTGTTAGTGTTGTTTCTACCACTTCTGGTGTTACTTCTTGTGCCAGCACTACTAGCAACGCTGGTGCGGTTACTTCTGTTCATATTGTTCCTGCCATTTCCGCTTCAGCTGGTGCTACTTCAGTTAATAATGTTTCTACTAATACTGTTCCTGCATCTGGTGATGGTATTGTTCCTAAGGCTAGCAAAGACTCGGTTCATCTGCCCCAAAAAGACAAGGGCTCTTCTTCCAAAGTACACGGCTCAGAAAAGCGGAAAGCTCCTAATTCTGAACTTGATACTGTTGCTTCACCGAGAAAAATCACTACTGTGAAGGATACTCCACCTGAGACGGAAGTAGATTCTTCTGGAGGAAATCGACTGACTAGTTATTCCTGGCGTACACCCACAAAAAAATCTTTTCGTACACAGCTAGCATCATTTACATCCTTGCCTCCCACCCCAGAGAAAGAGATGGAGAGCATCTGTAGCTCGATGGTTCGAGATGAACCAGGTGCTATGGTGGCTCTGCCTACTTCTCAACTTAATTTTAAGCCTCCTTTAAAACCTGGTGCAAATTTTTCATGCCCTGACCCTCATAACGCCAACCTCCATACACCAGCCACAGCTGAAGTGAATGATGAAGACTTGAGTTCTGTGGCAACAGATCCTGAGACTTATGAATCGAACCTCGATGAGTCATCTGATGAAGAGGTCGAAATCACCTTAAGTTTGTCTTCTACTAATTTCATCTCGCTTTTTGAATTAAATTTAGGTAGTGATCATTCGACTTCAGATACCCCTAACCCTAAGCTTGGGTCTCACTCGAACTCTTATATTGATAAAGCAAACAATTCTTCATCGAAGCTCAGCACATTGCGTGCGTCGGACACTTCTGTCGTTGCTGAAAGTATAGTTGTTACGACAAACTCTGCTGCAATAACGCAAAGCCAATATCTGACAACCTGCTCGTCGAAATCTTCAGCTTTAGATGCTGTTTCTGCTGATCTCCTTGTGCCGCTTACAAGAAAATCTTCTAAAGACTCGCCTGATGCTGCGGTAAGTCCAGCTCCAGTTGATCCTCGTATTGCGAAGAAAAAAAAAGTGTCTACTGCAGATCCTTCTCTAAGTAATGCAGACATTTCTGATGAACACTCTATTTCCCTTCCGGTGCCGAATTTCACATGTTTGGATAAAAACTCAGAATCAGGCACTAGTACCTGCAAGAAAGACAGCGCAGAAACCCATCGAAACAGTCCTAGTGCATTTTCCATTACTTCGAAGGCCAATGAGCCAGCCTCTGAAAATCCAGGAACCTCGCTCACGCCCTACAGCCCTGACACCTATCCAGTTTTTAAGATTGTAGCAACTACAGAAAGAAGTGACATGACTGAAGTTCATCCTAGACTGCAAAACGAACCAGTATCTCTACCATCTTCTTCAACTGAGCCTATTAATGTTGAGCGCGATTCACATGGCCATTCCAGCTTGCGTTCAAAGTCAAAGCCACGTTTAAAGGTTGACCTGCATTCGACTGTCAGCTATCAGCACCTGCGTGAAGTCGGTGGAAGTGGATGTAGCACAGCTAGTTCAAGTCCCGACCAGCTGCGCATTGCTGACCCACTTGACTGGCCAGCACCAGGGGCCTCAAGTGATTCAAGCCACAAACCAGGATGCTCCAGGACTCGCAACCTCGGAACTTGGCCTTTGGGATCTGTAAATAGTTCTTCTGAAATTCATAGGCACACCAATTCCAGTCTTTTCCCTGCTTGGTCTCGGGCTTTTCCAGCTCTAAAACATGCGGAAACTGATAACTCTTCTGGAGGAAATACCTCTCGTCATTCTCTACCCCCGGATGTTAAGAGTGACTCGTACTCTAATTCTCGCAAGACGCACCGTTCTGCTGCTACAGCTAAACCTTCGAATGATAGACTCAAAGAATTTTCAGGATCTAAAGACGATGCAAGAAGTCGTCATGCTGATGGTAAGCCTTCGTCTTCTGATACCCCAAGCCAGTCGCATCCTTTGACCAGTGCCCACAATCAAGCGCGACAGTCTGCTGCTGGTAAGAAATTTACGCAAAAACTGCAGTGTGTCACCAAGAGTCTGGATTTCGGTCCTGGTGTTGCTACACACGATGGCAGTGAGAAACAAAGTAAAAAAGAGAATATTGACGAAGGGAACCGCTCTAGTAGGTCGACCAGTGCCGGCCGTAAGAAATCATCCAGTGCGTCTAGTATTTCAGATACTGTCAATAATTTTTCGAGCTCTGCAAATACTACGGTAAACTTTGAAAGGCCTTCAGTATCATCAGATATTCATGAAGATGCGACGCTGAGGAAGACCTCCCTGAAAGCTTCTTTGAAGGCATCTAACTCCCTTTTAGCTGCCAAAAAATCATCGAGTACCTCCGAAATTCCCGAAACTGCAAGACAATTGTTTAGGGAATCTGCCGATTTTGAAACTAAGAAAAGATTGCCTCATTCTTCTAGTAATACACAAAGGAAAAGCAGACCATCGAACGCCTCTGATTTCCCAGAAACCACCGATATTCCATCGAACGTTCCTAATCCATCAACTACTGATGCTCCATCCAGCGCCTCGAGTAATCCAGCGACTCCCAGATCGTCGGATTCAGAAAGCAAGAAGAAAAAGAAATTGAGCAAGTCAAAACGGTCGCGATCATGCTGCTCTAACAGGCCACAAGGAAGAGGCGAGTCTCGTGAGAAGTACCTGTCTTCTGGCGTAGATTTGAACGTATCCTACAGCTCGCAAAGCTCCGATGGTCGTTGCTCACCATCGGGCAGGTTAGAAACGGTGAGTTTTTGTATGAAATTGCGATTTTAATCTGCCCTAGCCTTTGGAGATGAATTTTTTGATGGAATTTGTTCATCTCTTTTGACATTTGTCTTGATCAGTGTGTATTTTTTCCCTCGCTCACTAATTATCATATTCGTATGAGATGAGGATCTGTTACTCTCCGCATAGTTTATCAACAGAAAGATTCTGATCTTGCGGTCATCTATGATTTTGTGTGTTGTCTATCTTCAGTGACCTATGAATGCGCTACATATGGGTGAACATTGTATTCGACTAAATTTCTACCTTTGACTAACCAAAAATTAGTGGCTGTTGTTGGTCATGTGCTGTAAACGACTGCCTGTGTGTGACAAGTTCTTAACTGGTGGTTAGCAGTGAGCCATTCTTGACTTTATTTGTGCCGCAACTGTGGTTGCGGTTGTTAAACTAGGATTAATTTGTGCCGCAACTGTGGCTGCGGTTGTTAAACTAGGATTAATTTGTGCCGCAATTGTGGTTGCGGTTGTTAAACTAGGATTAATTTGTGCCCGAACTGTGGTTGCGGTGGTTAAACTAGGATTAATTTGTGCCCCAACTGTGGCTGCGGTGGTTAAACTAAGATTAATTTGTGCCGCAATTGTGGTTGCGGTTGTTAAACTAGGAATATAATGATAATTTCTGCCCGAACTGGGGTGCAGCGAGACAATGGATTGGGTCTACCATGACACTGAAGATGAGCAGCTTGTTAGTTTTGGTGAACACAGGCGTTGCGCCTACACGGAAGGCTTCATCTGTGTGTCCATTGTTTGTAGGGCCAGTTGAGGCGTGCTGTTATTGGCCTCACTCATGAGGGAACGTTGATGAGGACGCTAGCCTGAATATTTTGCTTTGCAGATAACATGGCTGCGCTCGTTGTGGATCTTGACTGTGCCTTTGTGAGTGTTGACTGTGTCCTTGCTTATGTGTTACTTGTGCCCTTGTGAGTGTTGACTGTGTCCTTGCTTATGTGTTACTTGTGCCCTTGTGAGTGTTGACTGTGTCCTTGCTTATGTGTTACTTGTGCCCTTGTGAGTGTTGACTGTGCCTTTGTGAGTGTTGACTGTGTCCTTGCTAATGTGTTACTTGTGCCCTTGTGAGTGTTGACTGTGCTTTTGTAAGTGTTGACTGTGTCCTTGTTAATGTGTTAATTGTGCCCTTGTTAATGTTGGCTGTACTCACGGTGAGAGCTGAGTTAACCCAGCACTAAGGTGGCATACCCATTTCTCATCAATTCATTCACGCTGCACTTCCTGTCCTTGAAGCTGTTTTGTATGTCTAGTGAAGAAAATAGCATTTGATGTGCGTTTCACAACGCATGTGCTTGAATAAACTGGTATATTCTTCCAGGTCCCGAACCCTGCTCGCGATGACTCGCACTTCCCACACGCACCTCCCACTCCAGGCAAATACATTTTCTACTCGCCCTCCAAGCCTGACAAGCCTGTCTGTCAGTCACTGACAGACTCTTCCACCCTCTACGGCACGGGGATCAACCCCTACACTTCCACCCCTCTGCCGGGGACACAGGCAGTTAAGACTTCGTCTTTCTCGGTGCCCGGCCTCCCTGTTGACTCGTACACCGAGTCCTGCTCGTATTTGGAGCGTCCTCCTGTGACTCCAGGAGCTGAGTATCATGACGTGGTAGAGGCAAGGACCCTCCTTGACGTCGAGGCCTCCAGTGGAGACGTGTCTGTAAGAGCACCTGGTGAACCTGCTAGTAAGAAGTCACTTGCACGGAAAAGTGGATCAGAAGAAGAGGAGGAGGACATAGATGTGCGCGTGTCTGTATCAGAAAGAACACCTGGTGAATCTTCTATTGAGAAGTCACTTGCACGGAAAAGTGGATCAGAGGAAGAGGAGGAGGAGGAGGAGGAGG
>VCRD01005036.1:3241-14951 GCA_006783055.1 Trinorchestia longiramus
TGTTCTGTCCTCTCCATGCATCACACAGCTACACACTCAAAATTACACAGTTCAAGTTGAGTGCATTACACCGTGTGGTGTTGACTGTTTCTTGCAATTACTGTCACTCACATAGACGAGTAGTAAACCAGCCTAACTTGTGTAAATTACCTTTGTGGGGTGTTGGTTGTTTTTGAAATTAAAATCGCTCACATAAACTACTTTAATCATTGTTTATTATTTTTGTATGGACTTGATTTTGAAGAATAATATACCTGTTCACCTTGGGAAGAAAACTATCATTAGGTATTTATTGTTTCCCGATATAATACTAATTAACACGAAAGACCTATGTATAACTCAAACACAAACTATCATATGGCGTTCATTGTCCTCGAAACTCTTATAACGTGAAGATAATTAAATGAATATTTAAATTTCCTTTAAAATTCATCACATACATGTTGATAATGATCCTTAGCAGCTGTCACATCAACGAATACAACTCGCTTAGCTACAGGTAACATCGTATGTACTGGAGATGACTATCTGCAATCAGGCTTTTACTCTTGAATGTAGAGCAGGGGTGGGGAAGCTTTCTTGCAGTAAAGGCCGCATTAACAACGTCCACTCCTCAAGAAGGCTTCCAACAATAGATTTGCATGGTCCTAGATAACAGACATTTTATAGCTACATACTGTGACATAATTACATTTATATTTGGCCTGAAAATGTAAAGCACACTACATAGTAACCATGAGAAAACGGAGCAAATGTTTTTTAAACAATTTCTTATATTTTTAGTAGTTTACTCACCAGGCCGCAGAAGGCCGCACTTATGATTTAAAAAATTGCAGATTCCCCATCCCTGATCTAGATCATACGATCAAATTAGTTGACATGTTCATTATAAGTAATAACGAACACACCTTCACTTGTGCGCTATGAACTTCACATGCAATAGGAACCAAATTTCCATCATCAATAATTTGGCATGAAATATAGGTATTTTTTATTGTAATTCAAATGACAGTCTCCTATTTAATGGCAGACAAGTCCTCCAGTTTGTAAACAAACAAATTTCCGTCTCACTTTGGTGGAATGCAACACGGCTATATTTGAAACTTGTATACAGGCCAGTAAATTTGTAATTTTAGCACTGTAATATGTGTACATGGTTGGCTCTTACATGATAAAGTGCGTTAAAAGTAAGCAGTTTTGTGCTCAAATGTAAGTTTAGACGACGCAGTCGTTTTCCAGTGGGCAGTAGAGCATCTGCAACCCATCACGGTGTGTTCAGTGCATTGTCCTGCTGGCCTTTATACAGGACTCCACCAGTCACGTGTCTATGATGTCTGTTCTAGTAACACCCTCATTAGCTCTAAGTAGTTCTCTCTTGCTTCCTGGTACTGAGATATCGGTTATGGTCCACAATCATTAGCTCTAGGTAGTTCTCTCTTGCTTCCTGGTACTGAGATATTGGTTCTGGTTCACAATCTTGTACTCTAGGTACTTCTCTTTTGCTTCCTGGTACTGAGATATCGGTTATGGTCCACAATCATTAGCTCTAGGTAGTTCTCTCTTGCTTCCTGGTACTGAGATATTGGTTCTGGTTCACAATCTTGTACTCTAGGTACTTCTCTTTAGCTTCCTGGTACTGAGATGTCGGTTCTGGTCCTATACACTCTTTCTTATTAGTATCTGGTCCCCTTAGTTTCTGGTTCGTGCAAATATATTTCGTATTTCTTACGAAAGAAAAACGTGACACTTTATTCCTCTCAGGAATACATGAAACATACAGTGATTTTTCAATTCATAGCATCTTGAGACAAGTGATCATGCTTCTAGCGAGTGTTCCCGCTCTTCATGTAACGTGAGGTAGAGGCTCGTAGGGACTTGTACGATGTTCTGGAAGTTTGAGAAAATAGGTTGAGTCTGTCAGTCATGCAACCTGCCTGGTCCCTGTGTCACACGCAGAGAAATTTCGAGGGCAGCGTAGGGATTCGAACACTCGAAATGATGAACCTGGCAGCACTATCACACATCAATATCCACTGGGGTGCAGTGGAAGCTGTTCCCTCGTACCTACACACCTCGTACCTACACACCTCGTACCTACACACCTCGTACTTACACACCTCTTACCTACACACCTCGTACCTACACACCTCGTACCTACACACCTCGTACCTACACACCTCGTACCTACACCCTCTCCAATATCTCCCTCTAATGTTCTCTCTTCGACAACTTGCACTGCTCCCGTTTTGTTTTTTGATGAACTCCCACACTCCCTCGCTGTCTCTTCCCACAATCGCACTGCTGTGATCTCGTTGCGTTTTTGGGAACGCTAATGCAAGGAAGAGAAGAGCCGGGGGCCCAGCACAGGTTCAGGTTACTCGGCACTCCAGCCGCTCTCCACTCATTTGCACTTTTGCAATCCCTCCACACTTTTGCAATCTTCTACTCACTTCGAATCTCCGTGCTCCGAATCTTCTACTGACTTGGAATTTTTTTCTTTGAAAATTTTTTGCTGGCTTGAAATTTCCTTGCTGGGAATTTTCTACTGGCTTAAAATGTTCTTCCTGGGAGTCTTGTAGTAGCTTGGAATCTTCTCGTTGCTGGGGATCTGTTGCTGTCATGGAATCTTCTCCATGATGGACATTTTCTGCTGACTTTTACTTCTGTTTTCTGATGACTCTACTGCGTTGTTTCAACTTTCTTCAGACTCCAGAGTAAGATTTTCTATATCACTCTCAGGACATAGGAGTAAAATTACTTACAATACTCTGTAATAAAATTTATACCTGAGAACGAACTCAAGAACTTAAGTGTACATTAAATACATTAATATTGACTCATACTTAGTTTTCTCAGGTGTGAGGTGACCTGGCTTCTCCATTAATACCGTCGTATTCAAAATACAAAATATTCTTACAAAATTTAAATACGGAATTGTTCTGAAAAATATACACTTTTGAATAGTTTTATTAGTGTTCGTTTAGCGACCAATTAATCGTATTACTCTCAGTGAACAAGAATTTCACTGAATGGTCTGCCTTTCAAATCATTTTAAGAAATAGTACGAAAGTTAAGTGATTATGTTTCTTGTAGTTTCTAGGCACGCTAGTGGCCATGAAAGCACGGGTAGCTGGCAGAACTAAACTCGCACAAGCGTTAGACTCCGCATGTCTCAACTGAAAAATTGAAGCTTCAGTACGGCATCACTAACGTTAAAATTCATTAAAGCCTATCATTCAGTTTCGGTAAATTGGGATCAAATTCTGTGTTTACCGTAGTCAACACTAGTTTATGGGGGCGTGAGAATTGAGAAACATCTTTTTCTTAATGGAATGCTTTTCTTTTGTACTAATATCTGTAAGTGCTAAATATATTATGTGATGCAAGTTACTGTTCTTTTTCCGGAATTGTGCGAGGCTTATTTTTTCCGTAGAAGTAGCAATCGTATAATTCGTGCGACATTTTTCACAAAGAGACCCTCGTGTTTGAAAACAAATTTACGAGTATTATTCTTTTTTAATCAGTACTCTGTAGTAGAATTTAAAATATATTTTGCCCTATGGTATTCTTTATCCAGAACAACATTGTCTCTTGCCAAGTCTCATGTTGCAGATACTGAAAATATTATTACTTTTATACTGATAGTTTCATCTCAGGTGCTTTCGAGGAGTAGCTCTAAACTGTTTGAAAGCATTGTTATTCATTTTAATACGTTATTTATTAAAAGGTCTCATATTGTGAATATTCATCACAAACTTAAATTGGGGGCAACCTCGAGTTATAAAAACACTAATATCACGCAAATAATTTATAAAGAACTAGTGTATATAACGGCAAACCAAACAGGTAGTTGGCAAACGAAGAATGACCATGAAAAATCGAGCAAAAGATACTGCAGCTTAAAATAAACATAACTAACAAGTTACACAATATTTCATACAGGGGCAAAACGAGTGTAATTTAAATCCTCTTGACCATATAACATAAACTACTTCAATCTTAGTTAATTAATTTTTTATGGCCTCAGTCGCTTGGAAAAATGATGTACCTGTTCAACATGAGAAGACCAGTTACGCTTCTATTATATATAATATATAACTGGAATTTCTGTCCTAGCATAAAATGGAAGTTCTCAATAGGTATATAAGGCTACATATTTCGCAATAAAACGACCATTCATTTGTGACTCACTATTCGGTCTTCAGTTAAGCAAAGAAATGCTAATTTATTTTGACTTCAATACTTCTATTACGTTTTCATGTCGATTCATCTTTTTGCATCCACATGGTTCAGAGCTAATTCAGAGGAACGAGCTCTTTATATTTTCACATATTGAGTGCATTTAAGTGGGCTCGTAATTACTAGACGTATAACTACATACGGTGTGAGAATTTTCTGAAGCAAGTGGTGTGTAGTCTGTTTAATTTCTATGCCGGATCTCACCATTCTAAAGAACGTGTACATTACTTTATATAACATTACTGTGCACTTAGCATTTAATGTACCGAAAACATGAGTGGGTGTACGGCTACATAAGCCGGGCCAGGGTACTGAATATGAAGATGATGCGCATGAGTATAATCAACAGAACACAACTCAATCTCACTTAAAACCAAGTCATCCTGCTAGTCATCTGTCGTCTAAGGATGATTAAATGCTCTTCATCTCCTCGAATCCATGAACAATGCATATATAATATTACACAGCTTCATGACATATAATTAAGAAAATTCAGTATTCTGAAAACTTTGTATGCAGTCAATGCATCGATATAAAAGCTTTGGTCTCAGCGGCCATCACAAGTTCAGTATTGTGACATTCGAAGAACTCCTCGTATAGACTCCTCGAGCGCGAGTCTATGGCAACATCCAATTTGTCAGCCTTCATAAACTAATGTATTTTTGATGTAAGATCAGGCTCTCACATTTAATTCTAACCTCTTTGAGTCAAGGTTAGAACATTTCAAAAACTTTAATGTTTTAACTTTTTCACCGGCAACGTGAACTCAACTTAGCTTTTAACCCCAGAAACTATCAAATTCATGTTTCCAAGTTATTTACTAGTATGCAACAAAATCCTAGAGATAATCCAAGAGCTGTTTGAAATACTTCTAAGTTGCTGAATTTTCTGATGAACAACAAACACTAGTACAAAAGGCACGAAGCTTTGTAGGCCCAAAGCTCACAAGCGCGTAACTCGTTGGTTATGAACGTTGTATTCCGCTCCGTAGGAATAACATGGCATTGTTCGAGTTACCCTCCCATGCAACTACTCTCATCAGGAAATACATTAGAAATTTTTGTGAAGGAAGTTCTGGAGACGGTAATGCAACTCGAAGTCTCTTTCCTGTCCCGATGCTTGCTGCTCTATCAAGTGAGCAGCAATACGCGTCTGTAATAATTATCCTGACATCAAAGCTGAGCTGAAAAATGACATACGCTGTATCATGAGGGGTAGCTCTAAGACATTTCTTTTGAGTATTGATTGCTTGTAACTGGGGTTCATTTTCAGATTGTCCTGTGCCATAAAGATTTGATCAGCTTTAATTCTTGTCCAACTTGAAAAGATTGAGCGTCTTGTTCGTCTTATTATTCTGTCAATTCAGTGACAGAGACAACAGAACAAATCTATCACATATTGTGCAGCAGTTCAAGCAAAAATGTTCAGACCAACACATGCTTGCAAATGTGCACTGCAAACTTTACGAAATGAGGCTGCAACGATAGCGTATCAATTACACTGTAATACTTCAATACAAAGTTTTGAGTTCAAATCAGAGAGATGTTTTTCTAGTTCTATTAACGTATTATATTTCTGTGTGGTTATATGGATTATATGGCTATAATGAGTAGTATTTATTGAACAGGACTGCTTGGTCATTCAATATATATTGAACTACGGGTTGTAATTGGTTAGATTGAGCCCGTAATCACGTTCATAAACTAGTAATTTGTAATTACTAGTAATTAACTAGTAATTTGTTAGATTGAGATCTAATTCATGTTCATGAGCATGCAATTTGTTAGACTGAGACCCATTTTACGTTCATGAGGATGTAATTGATTAGATTGAGATCTAATTTAGGTTCATGAACATGTAATTGGTCAGATTGAAACCTAATTTACGTTCAAGAACAAGTAATTGGTGAGATTGATCCCAAATTCACGTGCATGAACAAGTAATTGATTCAATTGAGACCTAATTTATGCTAATGAACATATTACGGGAAGTTTGGTCAGGATATTTAATTTAAATCATACGAAGAAGATATTAAAATTTCTGTAAAAGTTATTATATTTTTTACATTTAGCACTTAGAAGTTAGTTCTAACGAGCCAGGATGAAACTATTTAGCTAAGTTTCTAGAAAAAATACATTCTTCAATAGCAGTCTTGTCTAGCACGAAGTATCGTGTGAACTGTCTACCTGATAGATGGCACCATATAGTTAATTTACTACACCTACATTTCGTAGTAAAGTTTTCTAAAGAATAGAATAGAATAGAATGAGGCTATAGGAACGAACCTTCTGGCCCATTCTTGGGTCGGATAATTACTTCGATAATTATTCGGTTGTATACCCAAGTCCCATGCCGTATTTCTAGCCGCGTCAACCATGTCGGCAGCGGGATTCGAACCCGGGTCTTTCCGCTCGCAAGCAGACTCGCTCACCAGTCGACCAAGCTGGGAAGATTGATTTCTGAAATCATAAATGATTTCTGGAACTTCAAAATCCGTTTTAACATAAAAACAATCCAATAAAAATAAACAATTAAGAACGTTTTTCAGTCACACATAATCAAGGAAAGTTGCAAATAAATGTTTTATTCGTAGCGTATCTTAACCCTTAAATGTCCGTGTATCATAAATGATGGAAGCCTAATTTCTACTTATATTGACCAATTATTGATCAAACATGGCTGTACTCCACTTAGTATCCTTATCGATACTCACAAAAACCAAACAAATCAAAAAAATGTACAACTTAGCTATCAAGTTTGGTGTTATTTTTACAGTGTCAAATTTTTTAACCTTGTACATTAAATGTACGCATTTACTGGTTAAATCACTGAAATTTCCAGGCAAGCGTAATGTGAGAATTTGGAAGATCTTTTACAGCATCATGCATCTACAAATGTTTATAATTTGCACATTGTTAGAGGAAAATAAATCATAAGGAAGCAGCTGCAGTATATTTCAAATGAGTGCTCTTAATGACACCTTCCATTAATGTTGAAGGAAATGAGCCTGATATACGAGTACATAAACAGATGCTTGCATTGAAACCTACATATGTCTATAGGTAGTAAATGAAATTTCTTCAATCTAAAGCAATATATATATATATATATATATATATATATATATATATATATATATATATATATATATATATTATACAAAGTGTGTAAAAATAAGGACTTTGACAGTACACTAACAGTACTACGGCAACATCACTAACAGTAGACGCTGTGTCGAAACAAAAGATGGCTTGTAGCAGAAAATACAAAGCATTACGCCAGTGACAGAACGAAATTAAACCAATCAAGAATTTCAGCTTTAGCTTTTTGTTTCGTGTAACGGTGATGGAATGGTAGTCGTGTGACTTGTGCTCTGTTTACATCAGAGTGCAAAGGAATGTTCGTTCAATTTCGCTGTTGTATGGTAACTGAACATTGGTGCAGGGCTTCTGTACTAGAATTCTACCAACTGTTTCTTCCTATTGGGTTGTTTGTTGCCTCGTTGGTAAGCCTAGCACAACAATATATGAACAGGATTGGTGCTCGGTGTTGGGACTTAATTTCCAGTTTACTTCAGCAGTTGAAATATTCTTTTGAGTTGATCACTGAACCCTGCGAAAAATATAGTTCATGTCGAGGAAATGCGAAGATACTGATACATGTTTATGATTTGAATCATCTTCGGACTCCTGCATTGATCACTTTCAACACCTTCATTCTGTAGCTCATATTTAGTGAATACCTCTACTTCAATTGTTTAATTCCTAATCATGTGTGTTGTGTACCATTCATAAATTTATTGATCAAGTTTTGTTATAGAAAACGGCATTTAACAGAAGAGTTTTGAATGGTTCCAGTTGATACAACACAAGTACGACGTGTATACTTTAAGTTTGCGAAGGTTGACACCAAACTGTCGGATCAGGAAGCTAACTGTCATGCTAACGGAAAATGGCTTGGAAACTAATTGATATATGTTGCATGAACTAAATATTTCTATTTATCTACTTTATACAGAAAAATCATGAATTGATCACCACTTATATGAACAAAAATGATACACGCCTTAATTTTATCAGCTAATGAAGGTCAGTACCGATAACACGAGTAATGATATAAACAATCGTCATTCATAATTTTTAAATGAAGTGCATGCACTGCTGATATAAATAATGCTTCAGACAATGAGATAATAATTTTATGACAAAAAGCGAGCGTCGTTGATATAATTGCTGATAAATGGCTGCGTTACCTATCAAAAATGATACCTGAATCTATGATAATTATAGGTACTAGCCGGACCCGGGGAAATTCCACGGGATGAGAAATCTATTTAATCAACAAATATGTTTTGATAAAACTGATACTTTTTTGGATAGCGCAAATAATTAGTGTTTTGGACAGATAAATCCATAAAATGCAGCAAATATGTTTATTAACATTTCTATGAAAATAGTATCCATTGTATTTTAAATTTAAAACTGACACAAATGAGATAAAATAATATGTGCAAATAAATACTCAGAAAGTAATATTGTGCTACATAGTTCAATGCAAACAATAAAATCACACTGTAATCGACAATTTTTAATGTACTTCTTCAGTCCAGCACCTTTTGACAGACAATATTCTTCGTTAAAGTTCGTCCTCTTCTCTTTCCCTGTTTATCAGTGTCTATTACCTTAACTCTCACATCTGAGAGTTCGCATGCTCCTGAAAATGCCACATACAATTGTCCGTGGCTGAAAACAAGGTGAGGTTCGTCTGTATAATATACAGTTGCTCATATTGCAGTTGACCATCACCAGGGTACAGATTTGTAGTTGTGTCATAAGTCTGGCCTTGGATGCAGAAGCAATAGAGGCCTCTTCCAGGAGGAACGCTCAGTTTGACTCCAAAAGACGCAAAGAAGAATGCACAGTTGTAATTCCTGATGTTTTTTTTGATACACTGTATTTACAATTGATTTTGGTTTAAATGGTTAACTTCACCAGGATTCATATTTTCAATTCTCTGCCAATATTTCTCTTTCTTTGTTTTTGATGATAATTTATTCTGTCTTCTTCATTCATGTTCTGTTCTCTTTGCTGAAATAAATTTCTCTGCCGCTTAAGGTACTGTGCCCGCTGTTCCTCATCCATATTCTCCCTTCTTTGCTGTGATAAATTCCTTTGCTGCTCGTGGTACTGTGATTGCTGCTCCTTGTCCATATTTGCACACATGATTTGCTTTCGTCGACTGTCTCACTGAAGGTACTCTTCACGGTGTACATCGTTCATTGCAGCTCGCCTCACTTGCTGACGTTGCCTCTCCCTCTCAAGGATTTCCTGCCGTTGTTCATTCCTTATTCTCTGCCTGTAGAGTCTCATTCTATCGCGAGCAGCTTATAATCTTCTCTCCATTGTGACGGTTTTTTATGTAAGTTACGGTTCTCTGATTAAATATGTGTTAACAATTAAGAGAAGTTTATACAAAATGTCAAACATATCAATGCATGTGAAGGCCATCTTTTAATGTTACACTGCGGAATTCTGTAGCTATGATACTGCAAACTTGACGAAAACATAACTTACTAACTAACTAATAAAGGAAGGAACAAGCAGAATTAAAATAAGGTATTATATTTTTATCTCCAGTTTACCAATTATACATAGGTGTAATTAGCTGCATGATCCCACCACTCGAAAAAAGATTGTTCAGGGAGACCCAAAAAAAAGTGTGGTGAAATTTAATTACTACTAGATTCACACGTGAAAAATCACAGTTTATACTAAATTTTTCATTTTAATTTGCCAGTGGACGCAGGCTTTGCGAAAGAGTTTCCCCATTTATGGATGTGCCTTTGGTATCCACAATACAATGCTTATAATACATGTATACATTACGAAATTTCCCCTTATCTAAATCTGTAAGAGCGTTTATCATACAGGGTGCCCCATAAGTAAGGTACCTTTTTAAAACTATTTTCAAGAAAATCAAAATTCCGAAAACAATAACTCAATTTCCAAAATCTTTGGCCTTATACTAAGTGGTAGCCAGGTTACTGGTCAAACTAATTTAAAATATTTCTTTTCGCAATATCAATTAAAAATATCAAAGCATCATGATGAATTTCAACAGAAAAAGGTACAAAGCAAATTTCTATTTGTAAAAATAAACCGATTGTGTATTCCGGATACGATAATACAAGTGAAAGGGAATTGAATTGCCACAGAAAAATAATGCAATAGAATGATTTCTTGTATTTCTTAAGCTTTATCTTTGCTATCAAAGCTATCGATTAGAAGAGTGTGACACACGGACAGACGGACGGATGGACACAGCTCTTATTATGGTATAGATTTGTTGGTATCTTGGATATCAATTACATAGATAAGATAAATGTTCTCTTTTTATTGCATTTATAAATTCAACATGAATTTTCTTATGCTTGCAATTGGTAGTCTAGATACCCATACATAATAAAATTTCGTTCGACTTTTTTTAGTCACTCTGTATAACACGTCACCGACTTTCTTGGCCCAGCAGCGCCGGACGCCTTCAAGCAGAACAGATCTCCTTTAACGCAAACTTTTTTCCTGAGTTGCGTCAACACCTGCAGTTATTTTTACGTGGTCGGTCAACTTTTGTTGTAATTACATGGTCTTTTTACCTAGACGGATCTTAATAAGTGCTCTTTATTTACCTCAATATTAACTTGTTACTGTTTTGCCGTCATCGGTTATACGGTAGCGAACAAGTCATATTTTAGTCCTTTGATTCACATCTAGCATATGTCTTAGAGGAAGAACCAATGAATTTGAAGCATCAATCATCGCAAAAAAAGATAAAGTATTTTTTTTGACTTGTTGGCCGTCACCACGAACTGAATTAGTTCTATGTGTACTTTAGCCTCCACTATACATTGCAAGTTGGCCGGTTAATATGCAATACTAGTAGACCCACACGTGAACATTCATGTGTTTCTCAATGATTTTTTCGTTTGATTTGCCAGTGGACGCGGACTTTGCGAAGGAGCTTCCATATTGAAGGATGTGTCTTTGGTCTCCACAATACAATGCTCACAATCTATTCCGAATTTTCTCCTATCGAAATCATTCAGAGCGTGATAGAGAAACGGACCAAGCAAGCAACAAACTGTGTATTATTATATAGTGGAATGTTAAATATGTGTATCCAATCTAATACTAAGAATGACCGTCGTATGTTTATATATTTTTTTATTTATATGTTCCGTGTCACTTTCAAAAAAATTAGAGAGATCCAGAGCCTTATATACTCGAGTCCGTATCGTGGATACCGACTTCGGCGGGGTATTGCCCTATGATTCGGGTACATTCTACCCGAATATGACACGAATTGCAGAGTCAATTGCAGCTATAGAAAACTAAGTGTCTTAGTTTTCACTAGGAATGTTGTCATTAAAGAAATACTCAATTAAAACGTTTGTCCTTTGTAAGTATATAAATAT